>JAODAL010048217.1:0-29203 GCA_025379985.1 Phyllomedusa bahiana | reverse complement strand
TCTAGTTCGCACTTCCGCCGTTCGCACCCTGCTTCGTCCCGCCTGGCTGCGTTGCAGCGTCAGCTCGGCCTCCCGTCAACCGTCTCATTGTTGACGGGCAACACGCTGGAATTCCACCCTCCACATGCTCCAGCGATTTGGCAGCAGCGCAATGCCATTACGCAGTACGAAGGACACATGGCCTGACAAGCAGCGGTGCGGACCTCGGGGTGTTGACCACCGAGAGTGGAGGCAGGTGAAAGAGCACTGCACCAACCTAGCCAGTTTTGAAGAAGCCACCAAAATGGTCAGTGCGGACAATGCCCTTGTCAGCATGAGCATTGTGGTGAACTTAGTTCTGGAACGATCGTTGGACACTCTGAAACAACAGGTCCCGCCAGCGACGGAGGAGGAGACGGACACAGATGCGGACACGGAGCCTTTCTCTCCGTCAAATCCACAAGGCCCGACAGTTTCACAATTTCATCGGTCTTCATTAGGCAGTGGTTCGGGGTCCAAAGCTAGTGCAAGGTGGCGCATCAGCTCTCAGGGTGCATCATCTCAGGCAAGTCAGGGCTGTGTTGAAGCTGTGCCGGAGGCAGCGGAGGAGGAGGAGGAGTATTTCCTAGACACCGACGTTACCGACGTCCCTGCCTTGGAAAGAGGTTGGCGCGAATTTGAGGCGAGGAGGAAGATGAGGAAGATCAGTTTGCTAGTGCCCCTCGACCCAGAGGCTTGGGAAATCAAGGCTCCATCTCTCACATGAGTGCTTGGATGCTCCATTTCCTCCAACATGATCCTCGCATTAAGGCCATCAAAATGAACAACAGTTACTGGGTGGCCACCCTCCTGGATCCCCGGTACAAAACAAAACTCAGCACTTTCCTTCCACCCACCCAAATAGAGAGTAAAAATGCAGGAAATGGAGACCTTGCTGATTGATCAACTGGAGACATCTGTTGTGTCTGCTTCATGTTCCCCAAATGTCACGGTGGAACAACATCAGCGACGTGACAGCAGTAGAGTGCCAAGTAGCCGTAGTGGCAGCAGCAGGCAAGGTGGCAGAAGCCTAATGGTGACCTATGGCAATCTTTTTTTACTACCTCACCAACGCATGAAAATGCAGGGCACACACCCAACCCACACAGAGACCAGTTAAGATCATGGTGCACGACTATCTGCACTCAACACCGATTTTTTTTTTTTGTTTAACCCAATAGACTTTCTGGGTATCCAAAAAATGGGACGAATGGCCAGCTGCTCACCACCCAAGAGGTGTTGTCCTGCCCAGCACCAGCGTCTTTTCGAGGGGACCTTCAGCACAGCTGGGAGCATTACAGAAAACGCATCCCTTTCCCAGATAATGGGATCGTTTAAAATTTTCATCAAGAAAATCGGGCAGGGATCCTGAGATTTTTTTTCCCCCAATTTGCCGAGGTCACTGATTTTTTTTGCCAGTCTACTTCACATCCTTTTAAAAACAGAAATGGCCCTCTTAAAAAAATGTTTTTTAAATGATCTTTCTTATCAATTTTTATTTTTTTTTTTTCCCCCAACATTTCCCTTTTTGCTGGTTTTGCGGAGGAGACGTAAAAGCAGCAAGGTTTCTGACAACACCGTTTTTCATTTACTCATTTTATTTTTAAAATTTTTTCGCATTGTCAAGGTTTTGGGTCATGTTCTGTGAGATACAGCATAATTAGGCCTTTGGAAAGAAAGTTCTTTTAAGTGGTTTTTTCCCTCACAATTTTTAATAGGGGCTGAAAATCATATTTAAAATTTTTTTGGGGGTATGTACTGTGAGATAAGAATAATCAGGGTTTTTGGGAACAGAAATGTGGAAATTTCTCCCTCAAAATTTTTTAATGTGGCAGAAGTCATTTTTAAATTTTTTTGGGGTCAGAACTGTGAGATACAGCAATAATCGGGTTTTTTGGAAAAAAATTTCTTCTAAGTGGATTTCTTCCTCAAAATTTTTTTGGGGTCATGCGCTTTGAAATGCAGCAATACTAAGCCCTTTATAAAAAAATGTTGTTTCAAACAGACAGGTTTTCCAAATTTTCCAAAGGGGCTCAAGGGTCATGTTTTAAATTTTTGGGGGCATTTGTTTTAAAAGGCATACTCAGGTCCTATTAAAAAAAAAAATGTTGTTTCTAACAGACATTTTTTTCTCACAATTGTCCAATGTGGGCTAAAGGGGTCAGCTTTAAATTTTTTTTGGGGGGCATTTTGTTTAAATGCAGCAAAAACTACGGGTCCTATATAAAAAAAATTTGTTTCTAACAAAATTTTTGTTTTCACAATTGCCAAAGTGGCCCCAAGGGTCAGCTTGTTTTTTTGGGGGCATTTTGTTTTTGAAATGCAGCATAACAGGTCCTTTTTAAAAAAAAATTTTTTTTCAACGACTTTTTTTTTCTTCACAATTGTCCAAAGTGGCTAAAAGGCTGCTTTAATTTTTTTTGGGCATTTTGTTTTAAAAGCAGCTATTACTGCCCCTATTAAAAAAAAATGTTTTTCTAAACAGACATTGTTTTCACAATTTAAAGTGGCTAAAGGGGTCTGCTTTGTTTTTTTGGGGGCTTTTTTCTTTAAAATGCAGCTATACAAGGTCCTTTTTAAAAAAAAAATGTTGTTTCAAACGACATTTGTTCTTCAAAAAAGTCAAGAGGGGCTCAAGGGTGAGGTGCTGTCAGAAACGAATAGGGGGGGAACATTTAAGAACACATATTGCAAAATGACTTGTTTTTGCAAGATCTTTAACATAGCTATCAATCACTTTATTGAGACAACCCATTTAATACAATTAAACTACTAAAAAACTTGCATGTACAAAAATAGCGGTATAGAAGAATTCCTCTGAATTGTACAAGGGAGGTACAGGAAAACTTGACCATTATGATAGGTTATTCAGCAGGACATGGAAGTTATGGAGCAACCACGGACAGAGAAACCAAAGTACAGAGACAATTTCCTTCCCTCCAGCACGTTTGAGAAAAATGAGAAAAAGAATGCCAAGAAAAAGGTGCACCTGGGGTGGAACAGGAGCGTTTATTAACCACCGTATTGTCCAATGAAGCCTCAATGGTCCGCGACATCATAACGGAGGGGCAAGCGCTTTTTTCTGTGGCTTTTATAACCTACATGGTTGCCTAAGATGTAGCAACGTATCCCTTTGACTGTTTGTGGTGTTTTAATTCCGAGCTTCTCCAGCCCTGTAAGAATGAAGAGTTGTTGCTCTCCCATAGACTTTAATGTCATCGCTTCATAATCACGTATTGACTTATCGACTATCTTGTCGATGATGTCGACTATCCGACATCGACGCGATTTCGATGGGCCAACGAAATCGCTCAACACTATTTAGACAGGTTTATGATAAAACCTCCAACCGTGTGGCATGGGCGGAGAGCTCTATTTGAGCTATGCTATACATCAGGGCCGCGCCGCTCGGCTAACACTAACTGTTCTTGAGTTCCGGCCAATGGTGTAACGTTGACACCGGGATGGTCTACCAACCTCTGAAAGACCCTTTTTCAGACAAGGAACTGTCGATGCTGAAGGATGGCTATGATCAGCCATCCAATCCCTGAGAACCCCTGATTGACGTTTTATGACTCATAGCGTGACAATTGACAGAAAACTAAGGGAGAGACCGCAGGGAAAAGCAGGGGTTTAACTGTTCAGCTCAAGTCAGGCTTTCATTAAAACCTGTTCTTCCCTTCTTTGATTGTTTCTTCTCTCCCATCCCCTCCATTCTTCAGGAGAAGAACACCATGTTGTTGGGTCTTACGTCTGCTGCCACCAAGGAGGTGACAAACCGCTTGGAGAACGCCTTGTGCCATTATTGCGGGAAAGCCTGACCATTTCCCTGAGAAAACCTGTCCTATTAGGCTAACTCACCCCCAAGGTAACACCGAACTGTCTGCAAAAATTCAGCAGGTAACTCGGATGTACAGGTACCTCCTATCTCTGATAACAAGTTTGTTTGTTTGCCCGTACCTTAGTTTTCCTAGCACCAAGACTTTTGCGTGTCGTGCCCTGATTGACTGACCTCGGGTGCAGCTGCTAATTTCATCATATGGCTGTTGCTAAAGCTTGGGTTTGAACTTGTTGCTTTGTGTTCCCCTTCTTGGTTTCAGGTGTAGATTCTACCTCACTAACCGGAGGAAGAATAAAATTTTGTACTGCTAAGGTCACTTTGAATGTTGGGAGTTCGCATACTGAAAAACTTTCATTTTTTGTCATGGAGAAACGCTCTGCAGATATTATTCTTGGGTTGCCCTTGCTCCGCCTCCATAATCCGTTGTTCAACTGGAGAACACCGAGTTGATCAAATGGGGTGGACTCATGTGGTGCTCATTCGAAAATAGTGCATCCCTTGGTGTGTTCTGTAATTAATGTTCATGATATTTCAGAATGTAATTCTAGCGTCTTTGATGGGATGTTGGGAACATCTGCCTCCACACCAGCCTGATGTTTGTCCTATAGACCCTCCCTCCGGGGCAAAGCTCAACTCGTCTGCCCCGGAACGAGAGTCTATGCATCTGTCAATTGAGAAAAACTGAAAATATTCTTTCTTTCGGGAGTAGTGGTCACGTCCTTGCCTTCAGAGTTAGTGTCTTCAACTACCAGTTCACAAAGTTCTGCTCCTCCCAAGCTGGCCCGCTTTTGCCGTGACGATGGTTCCCACTTCACGCATTCCGCCACTACAGGTGATGAAACTACAATCGAAACCGCCGTTCATCGACTGTGCACAGTCTGGGCTAGGAGTCATAAGACTCTAAAAAACGGCCAACTAAAAACCAAAAAACCTAGTAAAAACCGCCGAACCAGACCAAAATATGTCCGCCTCAGAGTCTCATCTGCAAAACATGCCCCCAAGCTGGAAAAGGAAAGAGTTCACCAGGTCCATTCTGCTAAACATAGAGGGTCTGTTGAGGGTCCGGTGGCCCCTCATAAAGGGGGGGGTACTGTCATGATCATGCCAGAAAGAACCCCAGCTTTGAGTTCTGGTCGCCGGCCATGGCCGTTGCGACGTAAGCCGTGGTTTTTGACATAGTGTCTACATTTGTGTTTATAGTGTGAACTGGGTTTTCTTCCCTGCTATCTTGATTGATTCCTGGCCGACGCCCGGGCCAGGAATCGTCCAGCACTCCACGGGTTAACCTGGCTCCTTGCTCCTGGTGATTGACAGCTCTACCTTCCTATCTGGTCTTCTGTTTCTTCCTCCTATTGCCTTTGTCCTTAGTTCTCCTGGAAGGTATTTAAGGGTTCTTCTGTCTCTTCTCCTTGCCTGTTATATTGGTCTGTTTCTGCCTATAACTCGCCCTCTTTATTCTGTGCCTCCCTGGTTATCTTACTCTGCTTGTTTCACGTTTATTCTTCTGCCTTCTGACTTTGTACCGCGTTCCCGATAGTTACCGACTTGGCTTGCTTGACCATCCCTTATTGTGTTTGTATTGTTTGTCTGCGTCTTGTGTTTCCACGCTATTCAGTATAGTGCTCAGTCTTCTGGTTGGGGCCGACCTATTAAGGAGTCGGGCACCCCAAAAGGCAGGGACAGGGGTTGGGATCAGTGTCAGGGCTCACGCTGTCTGTGTCTGTTCGTGTGCCCCTGACGGATCCCTTACAATATTTTCATAAACTAACCAGAATTACACTAACGTATCTTTAAAGAAATATTTAGCATTTCCATCAATAGTCTTTCCTATTTCTTCCTGTAAATGATATAGCAATAGATACTGTTGACTCCCTGTTGCTTAACATTCAGGATATAGTTATTAACAGTACTGACTTTCTATTACTCCCTGTAAATATATGTAAACATTTTCTCCAACTGCTGCTCTTCCTCCCCTCTCGCAGCACACAGTTCCATTAAAGAATAGAAAGAAACTGCATCTACATTTTCCTCCCTTCTAAAATAAATTATAGCTTCACATGATTCCTTGTGATATTATTTTATAGCAACAATACTAAATTTTGTCTAAATAAAAT
Source organism: Phyllomedusa bahiana (assembly GCA_025379985.1). Classification (NCBI taxonomy): domain Eukaryota; kingdom Metazoa; phylum Chordata; class Amphibia; order Anura; family Hylidae; genus Phyllomedusa; species Phyllomedusa bahiana. Next base: position 23,230 of record JAODAL010048217.1, on the reverse strand, counting down.
TAATTTAAAAGAACTACTAATCCTTCTTAGCAATACGGAGGAGATTTACTCTTCCCACGCCACGTTCTGCTCTGCTTCACTTTATTAAACCACAGTATCCAAATTACTCGTAACAGACTCCACAATCTCCAAATATTTTTAAGTCAGCTCCATCCCCGGGGTCCTGCACTTGAAACCATTGTCAGATTCTTATTAAAAGATATATGCAAACCTTCAAGATGCTCAAATTAAACTCAAAGCAGTGAAAGCATGAAGAAACGGACACATATGTGTAAACATAGATCATTTAACTACATGGAGAAGATGAAGTTATGTATGGAAACCACCAGCCCCTTATGGGAATACTTTGGGTTTGGATGTCATAATATCTCGGTACAGGTGGAGAGGTCACGAGAACCAAAACATATTTTTCTTCTGTTTATCTCACAGTTCCATCCCGAGAGAGTTGGGTCTTCAACCAGTGGAAGAAAGTTTCCGATATTCGATGTCCATGTATATATGGTCCCATTGTGCTCATTGGACAAATTACCACTGACCGCAGGGATTACTTTTTAAATTTATTTCCTTCGAAAGGGTTGAACTCATGAACTTTGTCCACACAATCCAAATTCTACGTCTCCCCAGTTGTGGAGTCAATGAAAAAAAAAGGATTGGCCGTGTTGTCAAGTTAGAAGGATCCATGTAACCCAACCTCGTATTTACTGTAGGCCTAATTTTATGCAGATGTGACCTCAATTACTTTTCTCATCTTCTTCTGAACTCAAGGCAAGAAAGCCTTCTGGGTAATAGACATGAATTACTTATTTTTACAGATTCTGATAAAACATACATGAAATTCTGCTTATTCCAATTATTGTATTTGTCTAAGTCTTCTCAGAACTGCTCCCTTGCCCGTCGGTTGCGTGTTGATGTAGGTATCGAGGCACGGCCTTGTTGATTTTCTAATCTCGGTCCTGGATCGGGATGTAAATATTGTCATTGTCTATTATTGTAAATCACATTTTCCTGATTAACTATAGTGGTGTAACTGTAGCCAGTAATCCATTTTGACATGTAGCCTGTTATCGGGTTATGATGATTTTCAGCCTTGTTCTATACTGCTTTTGTGGTTAAAAGAGTAGTCCGGATTGAAAAACCCCTTTTCAAATACCCTGTGATGGAATTTTTAGTTTACATAAGGGATCCCTTGCTCAGGATCCTCATCTATCAACCAAGGTGAAGAATAGCTAGAAAGAAGGTTTTGTACTGGACAGGCTATTGATTGCAAAGAGCAGGACCAGTGTAAAGGGGACAATGACATTGTCTTGGACTTCCATCGCCAGCTTGGAATTTTAGTCCAGTGCCCCAGATCCCCACTTTCACCTGTAACCCTGTGGTATACCAGAGCAGAGTGGAGTCAAATGATATGGGTTAAATGTACAATATCAGGATTATCTGCATAAACTGTGAAACTCTTTAGAAGAACGCAATGTCATCATGACAAGTTGAATTCAGTTTATGCTATGGAAAGGTTAATGTCTGTGTAAAACCTGAAGCAAGCAAGGTAACTGTGACAACTGTCGTCAGGGTTCTGTGTTCCCTAATGTCGATGTTCTACCAGAGTCCCTCCAGGGCTATGAAGGGGTCTCTCTCACTGGATCTGTTGAAGTAGTATAATGTTGTACCGTGTTAGCCATAGAAAGTAGTAGAAGAGTGAAGAAATCAGGCAATACCTTTTTAGAGGCAACAGAGTATATTTGGATGGTAAGCTTTCGAGGAATTTAGCTCTTTCTTCAGACATGGTTTTTTTCAAACAAACTGAAAATTCACAGACTTTCTATACACAAAAGACTTGGACCTTCAAAGTATCTTAAATTCTTTAACCCCTTACCGACATTTGACGTACCCATACGTCAAGGTCGGGTAGGGGCTCCCGCAGATTGACGTACTGGTACGCCCATGGCGAATTTTGGGCGCTCACAAGCGGAGGTGCGCAGATCGGGGGAATGGAATAGGGTCCACTGGCATCATGCCGACCCCCCAAAAGCCGAGTGAGCTCCGGCCGGCGGGGGATTAACCCCTCGATGTCCGAACATCGGTGGTTTCGCGACATCGCCAGCTGCAGGCAGCAGTAGGTGAGCCCCTTTGCTTGCCCGCGATCCGGCGCAGTAACGGCGCTCCACGCCGCTACTAAATCTCCTACCAGGACAGCCCGGGTTTGCTGAATGACAGCATCCGGTGGTTTTGGTGACGTCACGATGCCCACAATGCATTGTGGGCAGCGTGATGACGGTTTGCCATGGAGAACCATTTACACAGCTACAAACCTGTGTGCTGATCTCTTATTGTATGAACCGATTGACGATCGTTCATGCATTCCCCCATTGGGGAAAATGAAATAAGTGTATAAAAGTAAAAAAAACGTGTAAAACAAAAAAAAAAAAATAAAAAAAACACGTACATGCCCTTTTCCCCTTTTACAAAGGCCAATCGCCCCAAAAAAGATCAAAATAAATAAAGTACCCATTATTTGGTATCGCCCGGTTGCGTAACGACCCACCATTTAAATTTGTTATGTTAATTAACCCTACAGTGAACGCCGTAAAAAACCCCGCAAAAAACAGTCAAGAATTGCGATTTTTGTTCATCCCACAGCACATAAAATGGAGTAAAAAGTCATCAAAAACTCATATCAACATCAAAGTGGTGCCAATTTTATAAACATCAGTTCATCCCGCAAAAAAAAGTCCTTACAAAGCTCTGTATACGGAAAAATTAAAAAGTTATAAAAATATCAAAAGATAGCGATGCATAAATATTTTTTTACACAATAAAAACACTTTAAAAAAAAAACAATTGTGCTTCCACATAAAAAAAACTATATAAATTGGGTATCACCGTAATCGTCTCAACCCACAGAGTAAAACTAACTTGTCACGGACACTGCACAGTGAACGCTATTAAAAATAAATATAAAAACACTGCAAAGGATTGGGATTTAAAAAGCGATTCATAAAGTTTTTTCCCCCCCAAAAAAAATGATACCAATAAAAACGTCAACTCATCCCGCAAAAAAACAACCCCCTACACAGGCCCCGTACACAGAAAAAAAAAAAAAGTTATGGCTCTCAGACTATGGCATGCAAAAAAAGTGTTTTTTCCTTTTCGAATTTAAATGTTTTATTGTGTAAAAACAGTAAAAACATTAAAAAATATAGAAATTTGATATCGCTGTAATCGTTATCAACTGCTGAGTAAAACTAAACATGTCATTATGCCGCACAGTGACCGCTGTAAAAAATAAAAATAAAAAACACTACCAAGGATGGCTTTTATTTTGTTCAAAATGCCTCACAAAAACCTTAATAAAAAGTGATCAAAGCATCATATGCACCCCGTAATGGTACCAATAAAAACTTCAACTCATCTCGCAAAAAACAAGCCCAAAATAAGCTCCATATAGAAAAAATTTAAAAAGTTATGGCTGGGCAGAATAGGACAACAAATAAAAACCCCCAAATTTTTATAAACTCTCTTCTATTGTGTAAAAGTAATAAAACATAAACTATATAAAATTTATTATCATTGTAAATTGTTACCGAACCCCGTTAAATAAGTTATCACATCATTCATCCCGTATGGCGCATACTGTAAAAATGAAACCCAAAAGCAATGGCGGAAAAGCGTTTTTTTCCTCCCATTTTCATAGCCCAATGCTAAAAAAAACTACCGAACAATTGTGCGCCCAGAATACAAAATACACCCTTAGATGAGAACCCTGAGGGAGGGTGTTGAATTTCAAAAATGGGGCAACTTCTGGAAGTGTCCCCCTGTTTTGGTACTTTGGGGGTTTTGCAGATGCTACATGGACCCACCAAAATCTGTGTTCCAAAAGCCAAATAACACTCCCTCCCTTATACGCCCTGCCATGCGCCCAAACGGCAGTTTACACCCACATGTAGGGTATTGCCGAACTTGGAAGAAATTGCGTAACACAATTTGGGGTGCTTTTTTTCCAGGAATCCTTGTAAAAATTAAACATTTTCAGGTAAAATTGCAGATTATTGTTAAAAAAAAATTTCAGAGCCGAAAGCTAAAAAAAAATTTGTTAAACACCTGTGGAGTCGATATACTCACTGCATCTCTGGATATATTCCATAAAGGGTGTTGTTTCCAATATGGGGTCTTTTTAGGGGAGTTTATTAGGTTTTGGCCCTTTAGGGCATCCACAAACCTAAAATGGCGCCTAAATAAAATTGTAATGAAAATGAGACCCCAGAGTCCGGTAGGTGCACCTCCTATTCTGAGGCTTGTGGTTGAGCCAAATAGCGCATTAGGGCCACATATGGTATATCTCTGAAAAAATTCAGAATTGAGGATCAATATTAAGCTGCATTTCCTTGGTCACATTTACTGTGTTCCAGTGAATAATGAATAAAAAATTTAAAATCTGCCAAAAAAAGTTTAAAATTTTGGAAATTTCACCTCCACTTTGCTTTAATTTCTGTGAGATATCTTAAAGGGTCAACAAACTTCTTTAAATGCTTTTTTTAAATACTTTAAGGGGGTTTCTTAGATGGGGTTCATTTATTGGGGTATCAACATGCCCTCAGCCAGAACTGGACTGGTCCCTACAAAAAATCAATTGTGCTAATTTTCTTGAAAATGTGAAAGATTACTACTATATTTCTAAGCCCCTTAATGTTGTAAAAAAAAAAAAAACAACATTTAAAAAAACATACAGCAGACATATGGTAGATTGCAAGTTATAAACTATTTTTTTTGGAATCTTCCTTTCACGCGAAATTTTTTGAACTTTGAAAATTGCAATTTTTTGCAAATTTCCATGATATTTTGATATTTTTCACAAATAAACAAGAGCTTTTTGGACAAAAATGTATTACTAACTTAAAGCACAATGTGTCACGAGAAAACAATCTCTGAATCACTTGAATAGGTAAAAGTGTCAAAAAGTTATTCTCACATAAAGTGACACATGTCAGATTTTAAAACCAGGGCTCTGTCAGGAAGGCCAAAACTGGCTCTGGCGGTAAGGGGTTAAAAATAACAAAATTCAATATAAACAGAGAAGTCATTTACAACAAGTCAAGAAATAAACAGTCTGGAAACTTGTGAGGCGTGACAGAAGGGATCAGTAATTCTTGTCCTTATCTCTTTGCTATCAGGTGTGATTTGTGACAATCACAGTTCACACATAGTGTGACATAAAACTATGATAAATATTTAGTCCATTCTGCAGGGTTTGAAATGTTTGCATTGACTTATATTCCCATTCCTTTCTCTCCCTCTGTGTCTTAAAATGTCCCATTAAGACCACAATCTGCAAATCTTCAATACAGTGGTCCTCTCTGGAAAAATGTGCGGCCACTGGGAGATGAGTTCTGTTGTTAATGGTGAATCTGTGTGAGTTCATGCACTGACTGAGTCTCTGTCCTGTTTCCCTCACATAAAGGCCTGTGGTGGGACAATGCACACACCTAATCAGATACACCACAGAAGACCTGCAGGAAAATGTCCCCCTAGTTCTGTGCACCTGCTGTGACTGTGGGACAGGTACACTGTCACCGGTGAGGATGTGCCTGCAGGTCTTGCACCTGTTTTGCAGGCAGGGTGAGGTGCCATTTTCTGTTGGGGCCTTCAGGGCACTCCGGACAATAATACGCTGCAGGTTTGGTGGTTGCTGAAAGGAAATGAGAGGGGGGACTGGGAATATTTCTTTGAGTCTGTTGTCCCTATGTAGCACAGGTTGAAGTTCCTTGGCAATCTTTCATAGGATCTCCAGCTGTGGGTTGTAGGTGACAACTAGGGGCACTCGTTCTTCATTCTGGGTCTCTTTGTATGTAAGTAGATTGTCTCTGTTGATGGCTGCTACTTTTGTTTATTTGATTGTCCGTCACTTTTGGTCTGTATCCCAATTGGAGAAATTTTGTCCTCAGATTCAGGAGGTGCTTGTCCAGGTCTGCCTTGTCAGAGCAAATACGATTGTATTGTATAGCCTGGCTGTATATTATGGATTGTTTTATGTGCTTGGGGTGGAAGCTGTCATTTCTGTCTGTTGGTTTGTGGTATACTGATGTGAGTAGCCGGTGGTCTTTGATGTGTATTGTGGTATCCAGAAAGTGGATTTTGCTCTCTGAATAGGTAAGCTTGAGGTTGATGGTGTGGTGAAAGTCACTGAAGTCATAATGGAATAGAAGTAGGGACTCCACACCTGCAGTCCAGATGACAAGGAAATTCACACAGATTCACCAATAATAACAGCAGAACTGATCTCCCAGTGACCGCACATTTTTCAAGAGAGGACCACTGTATTGAAGATTTGCAGATTATGGTCTTAATGGGACAGGTAGGAGTGGGAATATAAGTTAAAGCAAAAATTTCAAACCCTGCAGAATGGACGCAATATTCATCATAGTTTCATGTCCCAGTATATGTGCACTGTGAGGGTCACAAATCAAACCTGATAGAAACGAGATAAGGACAAGAATCACTGATCACGTCTGTCACACATCACTAGTTTCCAGACTGTTTATTTCTTGACCTGTTGTAAATAACTTCTCTGCTTATTTTGCATTGTTATTTTTAAAGAATCTAAGTTTCTTTGAAGGTCCATGTCTATTGTGTATAAAAAGTCTGTGAATTTTCAGTTTATTGTATAATATCATGTCTGAAGAAGAGAGCTAGTACTCTCGAAAGCTTACCATCAAATATACTCAGCCTCTAGAAGGTATCGCCTGATTTCTTCACTCTTCTGGATCTGTTTAACAGCAACTCAAGCCGTCCTACCCTGGGCCTTAGTCCAGTGTCCAACAGCCAATAGCCTTGGATAGAGGAAAGTAAGCAGTGCAATTTACAGAGACCTGTTTGCACCTTTAGCTCAGGATTAAGGTGGAAGTACCTGAGGAGGAGAGTAAGTGAAATCTCATCAGAGTCTGAATTCTTTTGTCACCTGGCCCAGCTCTACACCATCTCCCCATGGAAAGTTCTGGACTTTATGGGTGAGCATGTAAGCCCAATAGACTAAATAAAACAATAAACTCATCACTCTCACCCATAAAGCTCTCCACAGTGTTGCTCCTTCCTACATCTCCTCCTTCATCTCTGTCTACCACCCTACCCGTGCTCTCCGCTCTGCTGATGATATCAAATTACATTCCTCAATCATCCGAACCTCCCATGCCCGTCTCCAAGATTTCACACGTGCGGCACCAATTCTCTGGAACATCCTACCACGTACCATCAGGCACAGTCACAACCCTCATAGTTTTAAGAGGGCCCTGAGAAAACATTTTCTCAGTCTGGCCCACCAAGATCCCTAACTGCTATCACACACATTTGTCACTCCTTACTCTAGGGCACTCACAGGCACTTATCTGTATATATAGATGTACTGTCAGGGTGGCAGGTTCACCAAATTTTTATGTAAACCACCTCCTATTTATGTAACATGGCTGGACCATTGTAAACTGAGCACTTCTTAACCCTTTGTCTCACCCATACACCATAATAGATTGTAAGCTCTCACGAGCAGGGTCCTCATACCTCGTGTCTCATTTGTAAGTTCTTTTAATGTGTAATGTCTGTATGTACACCCTCTAAATTGTAAAGTGCTGCGGAATTTGTTGGTGCTATATAAATAAAAATTATTATTATTAATAGACTAGGGATGTTGTGCATACTAGGCTCCTGTTTGCTTCAGGCTCTTAGAGACTATGATATGTACTTTGAAGGCTATTCCAGGTGAACCATCTTGCTTTAAGTAAAATGATTTTTGAATTTGGAACCAAAAATTGCTGTTGTCTTGATTGTTCTTATGCTACTACACGACATGGACATGCTCATATAACACCTGCAGGCAGTGAGGGATTGTCATCACCCAAACAGTAGTGTGTCCTGGGGAAACTACAACCACCATCATCATCTCCCTGACTCCTGCAGCACTCCCCCCATTTAACCCCTTCCCGAGATTGGACATACCCATACGTCCTAGTGGGAAGTGCGTTCCCGAAAATGGGTATATGGGTACGTCCTGCAGATCGTGCGGGTTCACAGGTGAGCCCTGCATAATCACGACATGGATCCAGCGGTATCTTACCACTGGCCTCGTGCCACATCACCTTTACTCCAGCTGCGGGTGATTAAAGGGGTTGTCTCACTACAAGGATCGCTGCTTTTTATGTCAAAGATCTTGCAAAAACAAGTCACTTTGCAATATGTGTCCATTAACAGTGTCCTACCTATTACTAGATATCCTCTCTTATATGGGCCGCATCAGCTCCTCAGGTTGCTATAGCTACAGACCTGTTTGATCTCTCCTGATAGGCTGCCAGCACTGGTTGCTATAGCTATAGACCTGTTCGATCTCTCCAGATAGGCTGCCAGCACTGGTTGCTATAGCTATAGACCTGTTTGATCTCTCCTGATAGGCTGCCAGCACTGGTTATTATAGCTACAGACCTGGCTTCTACTAAGCTGCAGTAGAAGCCAGTAAACACACCCCTGAATTCAGAGTGAAACCAAGAAAACAGGACTGAGGTGAGATGAATCAATATAGTGAGACAACCCATTTAATCCTTAGCTATCGCGATCTATCACGATCACTGTAGCTAAGGTACACACAGGAGGAGTGAGTTCCTCCTGTCTGTAATCGGTGCGTTGGTACCTTTACTAAAGCATCTGGGCTGTCTAGTGACTAGAGATGGGCGAATTGATTCTAACGAAGTGGAATTCTTTTAGAATTTCAGGAAAACTTTGGTTCGGAACGAAGTCGAAGTTTGGGGGACTTCGCGTGAACGAAGTGTGCTTTTGATTGATAAAATGGCTGCGAGCACATGGCGTTGCATGGGGCATAGCACTCTGGGAGGAAGAAGGGCATAGCCTGCATGACATGTGCAGAGACGAAGCCAATCAGAGACCGGCGGGATTCTGTGACGTCACTGCACTATATAAGTCCGGGCGCGACGCTGGGAGCTCATACCGCTCTCACTGTGCTCATCAGGGAAGGTGTTGCCGTGGCTGCTTATGATAGCTGATACTAAAGAACTCATTTTTATACAGCGATTTTTGGGGGGGTGTCTCAGCTTGTCTCAGAGACTGCTTCTCTTAATGTTCTATTTCAGATTTTGTGGGGTATTGGATTTGAAATCCAGTGTGCGTCCAGTGCAGCTGCATATACATTTTAATGCTATCTGCTCACAGCACATTGAATATCCAAGGGTTATCTAAGCCTGTTCCCGTTGTATTCATTGAAAGAAACAGCGTTTTTACAATCCAAATACCACTTAATTTTTAGTTGCTCATTTCTTTTGCGCAATTTACATCCAGGGGTTAATTAAGCGTTGTTCTGCTGTTGTGGTCACTAAAAGAAACGTTCTTTTTCACCACCAAAAAAGACATTTTCCTGTAGCATAATTTATAACCGAAGGTTAATTACAAGTTTTTTTGTTGTGTACCGTAAAATACACGCCATTTTAACATGCTACAAAGCTGGTAATTTTTGGTTGCTCAATTCTTTTGCGCAATTTACATCCACATGCTGTTGTGGTCACTAAAAGAAACGTTCTTTTTCACCGCCAAAAAAGACATTTTACCTGTAGCATAATTCATAACCGAAGGTTAATTAATTAAAAGTTTTTCTGTTGTTGTGTACCGTAAAATACACGCCATTTTAACACGCTACAAAGCTGGTAATTGTTGGCAGCACATTTCTTTTGCGCAATTTACATCCAAGGGTTAACTAAGTATTTTTCTGCAGTTGTACTTAGTAAAAGAAACGTTCTTTTTCACCGCCAAAGAAGAAATTTTGCCTGTAGCATAATTCATATCCGAAGGTTAATTAAGCCTGTTTGTGCTTTTATATTCAGTAAAATACACAGTGTTTTTAAACGGCACATACAAGTAAATTTTTCCTGGCCATTTGTGGAGCGCAATTGATATCCAAGGGTTACCCAAGCTTGTTACTGGGTTCATTTGGAGTCAAATACAGGGTGTGTATTTATCATATACAGATATCTTCATCAAACAGTGTCTGTACATTTTAGAACAAACAGTATGTCAGACAGAGAGGTGGCAGGCTCTTCACCTGCGAGTGGCAGTGGCACAAACATTCCTGGAGCAGGCCCAGGTGGCAGCACAGTAAGGGGACGTCACAGCAGGGGTCACTCGGTGAGGCCAGAACTGCTGGTGTCATCTAGCGTCCGTGTGTTGACCAGCACCCCAATGGTTCGTGATTGGTCGACTAAGTCATCCACTTCCTCCCAGATGACATCTGACAACCCCAGCCAAGAGTCGGTGGGAATGTCAGACACAACCCTTATTTGTCATGGCCCGGGAGCGGGTCAGCGGCCCTCAGCCAGAGATCTACTATGTGGTCTGGGCTCAGTGCCACTATATAGTGAGGATGAACAATTTGAGGAGGGCAGTCAGCAGCTACTTGGCAGCGAAGAAATGGGGCCAATATCCCCTGCTTCTTGCAGTAGGCAGAAAAGTATAGATGTGGAGAGTGGCATGGGAGGTCATGTTGTGAGGGGTCAGCCTCTGCATACCAAGACTGGTGATGAGGACAGCAGTGATGATGAAACACAAATCGATGATGATGTAGCCGACCACACTTGAGAGCCGGGTGAAGCAAGGGCTTCATCATTTTCAGGAGAAGAGGGCGTCAGCTTGCGCGTCAGGCAGCGGCGCAGCCAGCAAGTGGGTTGTGTGGCCGTGAGTCAGCAGGGGAGCGCAGTGTGAGGTCAGAGCCAAGCGGCCACGGGGTAGAAAACCCGCTTCGCAGGTCCAAGAAAAATAGCGGCACAGGGGCTCAGCGAGGCAGCGCGGCAGTATTCACTCAGTGCGGAGCGTTGGCAGTAAAATCAGTTACTCGGCGGTGTGGCAGTTCTTTGCTAAGACACCGGAGGAGCCGAATATGGGAATATGTAGAATCTGTGGGCAGAAAGTGAAGCTTGGCCAGGGAGCTCACGTTGGCACCATGACCCTGCGTCAACACATGCAGCGTCACCATCCGGTGGCCTGGGAGAACCGTGGCTCAGATTTGGTGGTCCATCCTGCCGCCGCCGCAGCAACAGCAGCAGCAGCGGCCAGTGGCACGCATGCCATTGCAGCCAGTCAAGGCTCCACCACCTCTGCAGAAGGGAGCTGTTTCTCTTTGCCATCATCTCCCGATCCAGATGCTCCTGCTCCTCGCTACTCATGGTGCCAGCAGTCGTTCAGCGAGGCGATTGCAAAGTGACAACAGTATGCGTCCAACCATCCTAAGGTGCAGAAGCTGACCGTGCTCCTGTCCAAGTTGTTGGTACTGCAGTCCCTCTCTTTCCAAATGGTGGACTCTGCACCGTTCAGAGAACTAATGGCTTGTGCCAAGCCGAGATGGAGAGTTCCAAGCCGTAATTTCTTTTCCAAAAAGGCAGTACCAGCACTTCATAAAAATGTAGAACAGAAGGTAGGCCAGTCCTTAAGCTTATCGGTTTGTTCCAAGGTGCACGGCAGCGTGGACATCTGGAGCTGTAACTACGGTCAGGGCCAGTACATGTCCTTTACGGCCCACTGAGTGAATGTGCTTCCTGCCCAAGTACACCAACAACTTGGACAGGAGACGCCGCTTTCTCCTCCATGTTGTCAAACTGATGCTCCTGCGCCAATGTCCGCCTCCTCCACCACCACCATCTCAGCCTCCACAAGTACTGCTCCATCATACCACATGTGTAGGGCACAGTGGTGTCACGCAGTTCTACACCTGGCTTGCCTCGGCGAACGAAGTCACACAGGGGAGGAACTGCTCCGCGTCATGCAGCAAGAAATCGATGTGTGGCTTTCTCCGCGCCAACTGCAAATCGGAACCATGGTGACGGACAATGGGAGGAACATGGTGTCCGCGCTGCACCGAGGAGGGATGGTCCATGCGCCCTGCATGGCGCATGTGTTCAATCTGGTTGTGAAAAGGTTCCTGAAGTCTTCCACAGATCTTCAGAAGATTCTGAAAATGGCCAGGAAACTGTGCATGCACTTCATCCATTCCTACAAAGCCAGGAGCACCCTCTTCGAATTGCAGCAGCAGAACAGCCTCCCCCAACACACTCTGATATGCGATGTTTCCACCCATTGGAATTCCAGCCTGCACATGTTGGACCGACTGTATGAACAGAGAAAGGCCATTAACGATTTTTGATGATCCAGGCGGACAGGAGTACTCCCCTGTGTAACTTTGATGTCAGCCAGTGGCAGCTTATGCGTGACACCTGCCGTTTGTTGAGGCCATTCGAGGAGGCCACGTTATATGTCAGTCGCCAGGACTACGGGATGAATAACGTCATTCCACTGCTTCATGTCCTGGAACAGATGCTACAAAAATCTGTTGGGCATGGGACTGAGACGTGGCGACTACATCTCACAGCCACATGAGTCCGGTGGGGACTGAAATGGAGGAGGAGGAGGAGGACATTGGAGCAGAAGCATTGTCTGGTGAAATGAGTGGATTTTCTACCCAGGTGACAAGAGTGGAGGAGCAGGAGCAGCTGGAGGAGGTAGATGGAGATGAGGAAGACGAGGCAGATGACCCGCAAGCCACCGTGGCAGAAAAACAGTGGAGATGGAGGCAGGGAGCCCCTGAGTCACTTGTGCAGATGGCCCGCAGCATGCTGATTTGCCTGGCTAGTGACAGCCGAATAGTCACCATCCGGCAGAGGGATGACTTCCACCCTATTGGACCCTTGCTACCGGTCCAAAATGGGAGCCTTTTCCCAGCTGCTGAGAGGGAGGACAAACTCAAATACTATAGGAAACTCCTCCGTAGTCAGTTGGCCACTGCCTATGTGCGGCATCGTCCCTCCTCTGACAGGTCTGACCGGGGGGGGGGGGGGGGGTTCTTCAGCGCTCACGTACTAGTGCCGCGGCTGCTGGGGGAAGGTGTGGGGTAGGGGCAGTACCAGCTCCATCAGCAGCAACCTAAGTCTGGAGTCACTGATGAGCAGCTCCCTTCACCCACCTAGTGAGGAGGGCAGCTGCCAGCAGCGGCAGCAGCATGACCTGGAGCAGACCCTGAACCAACAGGTTGTGGCCTACTTGGACAGCACTCTGCCACCTCAGTTAGAAGATCCGCTGGACTACTGGGCAGCCAAACTGGATGTGTGGCCGCAATTTGCCGAGTTTGCAGTGGAGAAGCTGTCCTGCCCGGCCAGTAGTGTGGCATCAGAGCGGGTGTTCAGTGCGGCGGGGGCCATCGTTACCCCGAGGAGAACCCGCTTGTCCACGGGAAATGTGGAACGACTGACCTTTGTCAAGATGAATCAGGCGTGGATCGGCCAGGATTTCCACACACCAATGCCTTAGGCGTCAGACTACATCAGTCATGACGCCTCACCCAAACTGTGAGAAAGGAGTCTGGGTTCAAACTACCTGCCTCAGCCACTATTCTGATGCCACCCCCCGCCTGATGGCACACATCTGCTGCCAGTTTCTCCATCTGCCTACCACCATCTTTACCAGGGACTGGTATTGCCACCCACCTCCACACTCTGTCATTGTGCCACTTTATGACCTCATGCTGCTGCTGCTGTTGCTGGTGCCGTGACATCCACACTCTGTCATTGTGCCACTCTATGACCTCATGCTGCTGCTGCTGCTGCTGTGGCTGCTGCCGAAACCTCCACACTGTGTCATTGTACCACTCTGTGGCATACTCCTGTTTTTGCCACCTCCAAAATGTCATTGTGCCACTGTCTGACCTCATGCTGCTGCCGCCGTCACCTCCACTCTCTGTCATTGTGCCACTCTGTGGCCTACTACTGTTTTGCCACCTCCAGAATGTCATTGTGCCACTGTCTGACCACATGCTGCTGCGGTGGCTGCTGCAGAGAGCTAAACACTGTGTCATTGTGCCACTCTGTGGCCTACTCCTGTTTTTGCCACCTCCAGAATGTCATTGTGCCACTCTCTGACCTCATGCTGCTGTGGCTGCTGCCCTGACCTACACACTCTGTCAATGTTCCACTCTGTGGCATATTACTGTTTTTGCCACCTCCAGAATGTCATTGTGCCACTGTCTGACCTCATGCTGCTGTGGCTGCCGCCGTCACCTCCACACTCTGTCACTGATGAGCCCTCAGCTTGTTTTTTTTCCAGCTGTCGCTGCCATGACTTTATCGGGCTACATTCCCCCTTCAGTTTTTTGGTCAGTTTTGCCCTCTTAAGTGCCCAGGGAATTTTATAGTGAAGCGATTCTAAGAGCGGCGGCAGTCATGTGCGTGTCATACTAAAACACAACATTGTATGAAGACCAAACCAAGCTCCCTCTGCATATTTAAGCATGGCACAACGTTCTATAGCACCCTACAGGCTCTGTGCAGCCTGGAAATAGCTGTTTTTTAACGAGTTTCGTCCCAAAGTAATTCGGACCGAAACAAATTTTGTCGGAAAATTCGGCGGAAGTCGACGAACCGAATTTTTGAGAAATTCGCCCATCTCTACTAGTGACGTCACCATGCCCAGCAATGCATTGTGGTCTTTGCCGGACCTGGTGAATGACAGTTGTCATAGAGACCAATACAGAGCAATTCTGCTCTGTAGTGTTCTCTATTGTATGCACCTGTTAGGTCGATATACTCACTGCACCCCTGAATATATTCCTTAAGGGGTGTAGTTTCCAATATGAGGTCTCTTTAGGGGTGTTTATTATGTCCGCAAACCTGTAATGGTGCCTAAATAAAATCGAATTGAAAATGAGACCCCAGATTTCGGTAGGTGCTCCTCCTTCTCTGAGGCTTGTGATAGAGCCAAATAGCGCACTAGGGCCACATATGGGATATCTCTGAAAATGGCAGAATCTGGGGAATAAATATTCAGTTGCGTTTCTCTGGTCACCTCTACCGTGTTCCTGTGAATAATGGATAAAAACTGAAAATCTGCAAAAACAGTGAAATTTCAAAATTTCACCTCCACTTTGCTTTAATTTCTGTGAAATACTGTATACACTCAAGTATAAGTCGACCCAAATATAAGCCGAAGAACCTACTTTTGCCACAAAAAAATGGGAAAACTTATTGACTTGAGTATAAACCTAGGGTAGAAAATGCAGCAACTAATGGTAAATTTCAAAAATGGATACCAATAAAATTACATAGGCAGGTATAGGCAGTTTAATGTCCCCAATAGGCAGTTTAATGTCCCCCATAGGTAGGTATAGGCAGTTTAGTGTCCGCCATAGGCAGGTATATGTCCACCGTAGGCAGGTATAGGAAGGTATATGTCCTCCATAGCAGGTATAGGCAGTTATATCAGGTATATGTCCCCCCAAAGGCACGTATAGGCAGTTATAGGCAAGTATATGTCCCCCATAGGCAGGTTATAGGCAGTTATATGTCCCCTCATAGACAAGTATAGGCAGGTATACGTCCCCCATAGGTAGGTAAAGGCAGTTATAGGCAGGTATATGTCCCCACATAGGCAGGTATAGGCAGGTATATGTCCCCCTTAGGCAGGCATAGGCAGTTATAGACAGGTATATGTCCCCCTTAGGCAGGTATAGGCAGGTATATGTCCCTCATAGGCAGGTACATGTCTCGTATAGGCAGGTATATGTCCCACCCATAAGCAGTTATATGCAGGTATATAACTCCCCCAAAGGTAGGTGTAGGAAGGTATATGTCCCCCATAGGTAGATTTAGATAGGTACATGTCCCCCATAGGCAGGTACATGTCCCCGATAGGCAGGTATATGCCCCCCCCATAGGCAGGGTTTGTTAAAAAAAATACAAATAATCACCTCTCTCCCCTGCTGCTCCGAGGCTCTCTGTCTTCTGGCACAGACAGTATGATGTCATCTGGCCATGCAGGCAGCGTGATCACGCTCACGCCGCCGATGCTGGATACTATTGTGGAGCAGGAAGCGCTCGCTTTCTGCTCCGCAATAGTGTCTTCAGCAGTATGCGCTTCCAGGAGTCACATACAGCTGAAGAGATTGCCAACAGCGCCTGGGCCATGGCAGTGCCCGGAAGCTGTGGGCTGACACGGGATTCAGTTGTATGCACTCCCAGAGAAGGCAAATACAGCTGAAGTGTCCCTGACAGTGACTCGAGTGTAAGGAAAGGAAGGCTTTTCAGCACATTTTTTGTGCTGAAAACTCGGCTTAAACTCGAGTGTATACGGTACCGAAAGGGTTAACAAACTTTCTAAACACTGTTGTAAATACTTCTGCTTTAATTTCTGTGAAACCTCCAAAGGTTTAACAAACTTCCTAAATGCTGTTGTGAAAAGTTTAAGGGGTTTAGTTTCTTAGATGTAATCATTTATGGGGGTGTCTAACATACACTCAAAGCCATGACAAAACAGGACTGGTTCCTAAAAAATCTGTGTTGCAAATTTTCTTGAAAATGTTAAAAATCGTTAGAAAACTTTTAAATTAAAGTAAAGTGGAAATTTAAAAATTTGAGGGTCTGTTCTTTGCTGGATGAGTTGAGGTACCATTGTAAGGTTCATATGACGCTTTGATTACTTCTTATCAAGGTTTTTTGGGAAGTGGGATGAACAAAATATGGCAATCCTAGTAGTGTTTACTATTTTTTACAGTGGTCATCATTCGATACAAATGACATGCTAGCTTTATCAGCTGCTTTAACACAAAAAAAACACTTACCGTATATACTCGAGTATAAGCTTAAGTTTTTCAGCACAAAAAAACACCCAAATACATGACATCACATCTGGACACACCTCTAACCATAACGAAAGATATGACATCACACAGGAACATGCCTCTAACCACAATCAATCACATGACATCACAGAGGATATGCTTCTAACCACACCCAAACATATGACATCACACAGGACCTGTTTCAAAACACACAAAAAACACATGACAACACAACAAGACAAACCTCTAACCACACCCAAACACATGACATCAAACCAGGACATGTCTCTAACCACACCCAAACACATGACATCACACCAGGACATGTCTCTAACCACACCCAAACACATGACATCACACCAGGGCATGTCTTTAACCACACCCAGACATGTGACATCACACCAGGACATGCCTCCAACAACACCCAAACACATGACATCACAGAGGATATGCTTCTAACCACACCCAAACATATGACATCACACAGGACATGTTTCTAAACACACAAAAAACACATGACATCACATCATGACACGCCTCTAACCACACCCAAACACATGACATCATACCAGGACACGCCTCTAACCACACCCAAACACATGACATCACCCCAAAGCATGTCTTTAACCACACCCAAACATGTGACATCACACCAGGTAAATGTCTCTACACAAAAACACCCAAACACATGACATCACACAGGACACACCTCTAACCACAACCAAAACATGACATCATACCAGGAACACGCCTCTAACCACACCAAACACATGACAATCACACCAGGACATGTTCTCTAACCACACCCAAACAATGACATCACACCAGGCATGTCTTTAAACCACACCCAACATGTACATCACACCAGGTCACGCCTCCTACCACACCCAAACACATGACATCAAGAGGATAGCCTCTAACCACACCCAAACAATGACATCACACAGGACATGTTTCTAAACACACCCAAAAAACACTGACATGACATCATGACACGCCTCTAACCACACCCAAACACATGACATCATACCAGGACACGCCTCTAACCACACCCAAACACATGACATCACACCAAAGCATGTCTTTAACCACACCCAAACATGTGACATCACACCAGGACATGTCTCTAACCACACACAAACACATGACATCACACCAGGGCATGTCTCTAACCACACCCAAACATGTGACATCACACCAGCCCATGCCTCTAACCACACGCAAACACATGAGATCATACCAGGACACGCCTCTAACCACACCCAAACACATGACATAACACCGGGACATGCCTCTAGCCACACCCAGACACATGACATCACATCGGGACATGCCTCTAACCATGCTGTACCTAAATAAAACCATGTACCGCCCCTCCAGCAGATCAGCGGCAACACAACAGCAGCATTACTGGGGTCTATAAATATTTATTTACATAATGCATTATATATACAGAAATCCATACAGATAGATGTAACAATATATGGAAGATACCTCTATATGGTTGTACAGTGACCACATAATACCGCTATACAGGGAACAAATATCCCCGTACTGTTACTGACCAAACCAAGACCTCTGGCATCTCCTAAGTAGAAAAGCCTCAGGCCTAGGCCTAACGCTTTTGGCCGAGGAGATACAGTTGCACAGGAGGTATGATCGGTATATCATGCCGCCTGTCACCGCTCACTACTATTGGCCATAGGCTTTGCCTGGACCCACAGTAGTTGGTGGCCATAGTTTTCAACCGTATGATGCACATACAGTTAGAAACATACCGGAGCCAGTAATCCCCTTATGGCACCGAGCTCCACGACATGCTTCTACCTCACACATGCCAACTTTTGAAAGTGAGAAAGCAGGAGATTTGAAGGTGGCGGCGCACACAGCGCGCCGCCACAAAAATTTGCATGAACACACCCTCCTTGATGGTGAGCCACGCCACTTAAAAAAGCCACACCCACTTCACCTAGCTGTGTAACGGCTCTGGAAGAAAGCTAGATTAGGGTTTTGGCGTCTCTCAGCTTTCCTGGACTGTTGGATGGTCTATTCAGCATCCAGGAGGGCTGGGAGATACCGCCAAACTGTGCCCCAATAGGTAGGTATCTCAGTACCCTATTTAAACCCTGTAGCCAGGTAGAAGCCTCCTGTAGCCAGGTTGCTGCCCCCTTCTAGCCTGGTAGATGCACCCTACAGCCAGGTAGCTGCCCCCAATAGCCAGGCAATGCCCCCAGTAGCCACGAAGTAGCCCTCTTATAGCCAGGTAGTGCTTCTTATAGCCAGGAAGCTGTCATAACTAGCCAGGTAGTGCTTCTTATAGCCAGTTAACTGTCCCTACTAGCCAGGTATCTGACCACTTATAGCCAGGTAACTGTCCCTACTAGACAGGTAGCTGTCCCCTTATAGCCAGGTAACTGTCCCTACTAGCCAGGTAGTGCTTCTTATAGCCAGGTAACTGTCCCTACTAGCCAGGTAGTGTCGGTTTCAAATGCCTTACCCCCATTTGCAGGAGAGTCCCTCCCAAATCAGGAGGGGTGGTGTGTATGACACACACTGAAGCATGCACACTCTGCCACAGTCCTCCCCTGCACACACACTGACGCATGCACAGTCCTCCCCTGATAAACACTGAAGCATGCACAGTCCTCCCCTCACACACACTGAAGCATGCACAGTCCTCCCCTCACACACACTGAAGCATGCACACTCCTCCCCTACATACACTCCTCCCCTGCATACACTCACCTGTCTTGCTGCTGGATCCATTTGCTCAGCTCGAGGGAGTGGGCGGAGCCTCACAGCTCCCACTAAGCCACGCCCACTTCCCAGTAGTGCTCTGGGCTCCCGGCTCTCAAGTAGCTTCCTATGAAGCTACGAGAGCATTGCCGGACCGCTGCCGAGGATGGTGGCTTCAGGGGAGCAGGGCCGTTCCTAGGCTAAATTTCACTCAGGGCGAGGTGAAGAAATTTTGCACCCCCCACAATGTGCTACGTATAAAACTACTAAATAATAGTCATACAGTTACCAAATAACATATCACCAACACACAGTGACCGAATAATACCACCACACCATGACCACATATCACCACCATATAGTGACTGAATAATACAAACTGATCATTGCTGAGTATAAACCATTATACTTCAACCAATATAAGTGGCATACAGTGACCATACAGTGGTGGATACCAGTTGTACACAGGCTCTGCAGACATATAAATGATAACAGTAAAGTTATATCTAGTGACTCACAGGAGACGTCTCTGAAGAGTTGTTCTTTCTCTTCTTCTTCTTCTCCATCTGTCCCTGACGGCCATGACGACTACTCCCGACTCTTCACTGTAAAATTTACAAAACAAACATCTTAAGACTCCTCAATTTATCAGCACTTCTCTACCAATTCCTATCACTATACAAACTCCCCATCTATAGCACCTCATATGGTAGCCACGTAGTAGCCCCCTGTAGCCAGTTGATGCCCCCCTGTAGCCAGTGATGCCCCCTTTAGCCAATAGATGCCCCCCCTGTAGCCGGGTGATGCCCCCTGTAGCCAGTAGATTCCCCTGTAGCCAGTAGATGCCCCCTTGAAGCCAGTAGATGCCCCCATGTAGCAATAGATGCCCCCCTGTAGCTAGTAGATAACCTTGTAGCCAGTAGATTCCCCCTTTGTAGCCAACAGATACCCTCTGTAGCCAGTAGATGCCCCCCATGTAGCCAGTAGATGCCCCTCTGTAGCCAGTAGATGTCCCCCTGTAGCCAGTAGATGCCCCCCTGTAGCCAGTAGGTGCCCCTCTGTAGCCAGTGTGCCCCCCCTGTAGCAGTAGATGCCCCCCTTGTAGCCAGTGATGCCCCCCTTGTAGCCAGTGATGCCCCCCTTGTAGCCAATGATGCCTGCCCCCCTTGTAGCCTAGCCTAAGTAATTATAAAATAACAAAAAAAGTACTCCCCTCGGTCCGCGCGTCCCGGTCCGGAGCTGCTCAGCAGTGGGAGCTGCAGAGCGGTGTAAGCAGCGTGACGTCATCACGCTGCTTACACTGTCACGCAGCTCCCAGGGATCTCCTCGGCGGCAGAGCTGCCGACCGAGGGGACGCAGTGTCACATGGGGCGCGGTGAAAGCTGTGCGCCCCCTGCGACGCTGATACAGGGAAGGAGTCAGGACGGAACGATCCGTCCTTCCTCCTCCCCTGTACTGGCAGCTGCTGGCTCTGCGCGGCTGTTATAAAACATCCGTGCAGAGTCAGGGGCGCTCCTCCGGGCGGGCAGGACGGCCGCGGCGCCCTCCTCGGGTGAGTGGAGCCTCGGCGCCCCGGGCGGTCACCCGCCTTGCCCGCCCCTAGGAATGGGGAGCGTCAGGAGATGCTACCCTGATGCCTCCTTACACATATAACCTCAGGCAGCTCTTCAGCTGCGGGAGGTTGAGCAACTGAAGTGGGGGGGCGGGACACGGCCCTCAGTAGTGGGAGTGACCCGCCAAATACGGGAGGGTTGGCAACTATGTTCTACCTATATGCGCTGTAGGAAGGCACAAGGGACTATTGTGGACAGACGTTATGTGTCACTCATCTGCCTGAAGCCGATGAAGCAAAAACCCATTTATTCTGGTGTCAGTAGGCCACTGACACGTTTATATTAGCAGTATGGCTGCAATGCCGTTATCCGGGTCGGGTTTTTACTGGAGCAGTCCGAAGAGATGGGTGGGATGACTGCTCCCACATTCCAGGCCAGGAATTACCAGGGCTATATAAGGCCAGCAGGCTCAGGTGAGAGGGGGGTGTGGATCCCTTTCTGACCAAACTGCTCAGTGGAGCAAGCGTTTGTCTTAGAGCCAGAGCTGGGCCTTGCCCTGTTGAAGGACTGAGACCTGCATGCGGTTTCCTAACCCTGTGAAAACAGAGTACGGTACTGTGACATGTAACAGAGACTGTGATTGCTGGTGTGTTTTGGCTTAAGCAAGCCCTGTCGTTGATTTTCCTGTTTTGTGTGAACCGCACAAATAAAGTTTGCTATGATCTACCTTGGAAGAGACTGCTATCATTTGAGCTAATCCCTAAACTGGTAGCATATGTGTTGGTCCCGGAACCCATAGGAAGATCCTCCGGTCCTCTGTGGGGGGGGGGGGGTATGCTTATTATAATGTTTGTGCCTATACTCCTGCACAGACTCTTGCCACCCAATAACAAAGTGTATGGGACAAACCAAGACTGTGCCTTTCTTTTTCCATATGTCCATTGTGATATATATATACCCTTGGTTGTTGGCACAGTCCTTTGTAGAGTCTAGAATCACCACTACTATTCGCACAGGAAGCATACAAATAATTCTTTATATCCAAAATTTCACTGATGAACCTACAATTCAAGCAATGCTTTTACTTGTATAGAGCTGACAAAATTATTGGGCATATCCACTGTATATTGCAGCTTTTTGTAGCATCTGTGGGTCAAGTTTTTGAGGCTCCATGGATTATTTTTTTTTTTTTTTTGTCTGTAATGAATATTTATCACTTCATTCCTATCTCCAGACCCATAAATGGTTCTAATTTATTAGATAATAGTTTTTTCCTTCTTCATCATCTCCATTCTCTTTGCAGGATCACTCGGTTGCATGAGGCCTTATTTTATTCGAGACAAGTTGTACTTTTTTGGGGGATAGTTTAAGTTCACTTATAAATTTTTTTTTTTTTTCCCACCCAGTTTTTTTGTTACACCATTCACATTTACACTCAATAACCTGTTAGATTAATTCTACAGGTTATTACGGTCGAGTGGATACCTAATATGTGTAGGTTTTGTGTGTGTGTAATGTATGCACAATTATTTTTTTATTACATATTTATTTTACTATTTATTTTATTATTTTCTACACTTTTTATGTTTTTTACTTTAAATCCCATGAAGGGATGTAGCGTTGGAGCCAGGGACGTCGCTAGGCAGATTCATTCGGGGCACGAGCCCCGATGAATCCGCCTGTGCCCCGAGTCTCGGTGGCTCCAGGCCGCTGCCGTGGGCCAGGAGCGGGCGACGCCCGCCGATCTGACTGGGCGGCCGTTTAACAGCGGCCGCACAGTCAGATCGGGGAGGAGGCAGGACGGATCGTTCCCGTCCTGTCTTCCCCCCAGTATGTACAGCACTCACCGAGCACTGTACATACACGTCAGCGTCGCAGGGGGAGTGACGCGCCGCTTTCATCACCCCCCGGCCACGCTGGGAACCTCTAAGCCGGCAGCTCTGCCAGCCGAGGGGGTCCCGGGCCCCGCGAGATGGCGTCAGCAGTGTGGTGGCATCACGCTGCTAACACCGTTCTCAAGCCGCTGGACCAGGATGCGCGGACCGTTCCTCATTAGGTAAGTAGTTTTTTTTAATTTTATTTTTATTAGCTAAAGGGGGCATATGTGGCTACAGGGGGTATAATGGCTACAGGGGGGCATAATGGCTACAGGGGGGCATGTGTGGCTACAGGGGGGCATGTGTGGCTGCAGGGGGGCATGTGTGGCTGCAGGGGGAATGTGTGGCAACGGGCGGGCATGTGTGGCTGCAGGGGGGCATGTTGGGTGCAGGTGGGGGGTTTTTGGCTACAGGGGGGGCATGTGTGGCTT
>JAODAL010048216.1:0-29204 GCA_025379985.1 Phyllomedusa bahiana | reverse complement strand
GCAGTTTTTGGGCTAAAAGGGACACCGCAATGCACGGCCCAGTACTACACTCGCCCAAATTTATGTATACTGCAGCTTTTTTTCAGGCAGTAGTAATTAGATGGTTGCTACAATAGAGGGTTTGTTGCATCTGGATGCTAGAATGATTTAAAAAATATATTATGTTTTTTAAATATTGCAGAGAAGATCAAAGAGGATAGTTATATGTATCAAGTGGACAGTTAAAACATTAAACAGAACAAAAGCTGTTGTTGAAAATCTACATTATTTTGTACTATTTACTGCTATTTGCATTCTTCAAGAGACATTTTTCACCTTTGACTTTTTGTTCTCTTCCTCCAGAAACATAACTAAGTTTTCAGTAAAATAATAAAGCAAAGTGTAAACATATTTTGGACTGTACTTTAATCTCAATTCAAACACCATTTTAATACCTCTACAGGGCACCATTAAATCCTCTCTAATCTTCATTCCATGTGCTTTACTCTAACTAGCCTGTTAGGGTTTAAAATAAAACAAGCAATGCTGTCTGCTCTTATAGTTATATTAAGTCATCAAAATGGTTCTACCTTGCTGCGTTGAGAATAACATAGGCTTAGTTCACATTGTGCTTGAGCCTTTTGTTGGTAGTATACATCAAATTTCCCAAGATATACCTCAATCATAAGCTTCCAATATATGCCACTGCATAGGAACAGAACTGTACATTACCCATAGGGTGCTATTGTAGAGAAGGGGGTACTAACTGTAAAGCATATTTTTATTAAAGGGCCCTTAATAGAAATATTGCTGAAACCACCAAAAGGGAAAAGAAAAAAAAGATACATGTTTGGTGAGCAGAGCCCTATGGATACGTTTAACATATGCATCTGGAGATTCAGTTTACATAGCTGTCAGTTGAAAGATCATTCATTCCTTGACCATGCATATTTGGTATGAAGAACAAGCAGGTACTCAAATTTCACATATTTCAGTGGCTGGGGAAGTGGGGGGAAAAGCATGTCAATTTGAGTACCCTCAGTACACGTATTTCCATGTAGTACTGTACAGTTTTTTTTTATTTTAAATTATTCAAAAACCATGTTATTCTTTAAAGGGTATTCCAGTCTGCAGCAATTATGACCTATCCACTGGATAAGTGATAAGTGCTAGATTGGTGCAGGTTGGACTACTCGGAACACCACTCATCACTAAAATAACGGATACTCTACTGCTCCATTCCAAATCTAATGAACGCAGTCAAATACTGCATGGCCTAGGAAGAATGGGGAATCAGGGTCCCTCGTTCTTGTAATAGATAAGGCTATAGCTCGGAGAATCCTTTTAAGTATGGCATTATAACATTATCACACATGTACAGTACTTACTCTAAATTTTCTTTCTATGTTCCGTCAGCTAGGAATATACCTGTTCTTGTTTGGTCTCATTGATTATCTTTTACTAAATGGTGTAAAATTACTCACAATTTACAATTACATTTTAAGTTCATTTTCAGAAGATTACAAGCTCTGTTTTACTTAGCTACAATAATTGGAATTGCGTATTAATCTATAAATAGAGATGGGCGAATTTCCCGAAATTCGTTTCGTTCACTTCGCTGAATTTCTCGGCAAAAAATAACTTCGTTCCGAATTACTTCGGCACGAATCACGTTAAAAAACAGCTATTTCCAGGCTGCCCAGAGCCTGCAGGTGTAATGGTGCGGCGCCGACGGACGTACGCCGAAGCGCCGACCACAGACATCCGGGTGTGGATCCTCTGTGATCACCGCAGGCGAGGTGGTAGCTGGGGGAAACCCCGCCAGAGAGTAGAGTCTAAGGGGCCCCTGGCCCTTCGCCAGAGCCCGCCGCGAGCGGGGATGGACTTGGTGCGGGACCCCGGGTCACTAACCTCTGACGTGGCTACCTGCGGTGACAGCCGGGGTGCAAGACAGGAATCCAGGCGGTGGAATACAGGAACACAGGAACATTACAGCAGGATACATGGAGGTTAATGTACACATAGCACCACAGAATACGGCAGGAATGGACGGGTAAACCTCGGGGAAACGACCAGGGAACACGGCAGGAACAGGAAAGCACATACAGGACAGGAAACGGCAGGATACAGGAGACAAGACACCGGACGGACGGGGGCCGGGAGCTCAAAATGACCAAGACACTGGACCAGCATCTCAGGGGTTAAAGTCTCCAACAGCAGACTGAGATGCGGGGAAAGGAGCTCAAGATGGGAAGCAGCTGGACACAGCAACAGACTGCAATGAACTGACCCAGAGCAGAGGCAGGAACTTCCTCTTTATAGGCAGGGGTCAGAGGTAAAGAGGAAGTAGACAGAGACAACTAATCTATAAAAGACAGGAAGCTGCAGCGGCACGCCCTAAGAGGAACAGAGCACACACAGGACCCCAGGAAGCAACAGAACAGGACAGACAGGTAACCCCAGGAAGGCACGACAATGCTGACGGCCCAAGGCAGGGAAACCCGCGGGTGAACTGTGACAGTACCCCCCCCTCAAAGCCCCCTCCTCCCCCTCCAAATCACAAAACATGGCATTTCACACAGGTCAGGGGCCCGCAACTTATACGGGGGCAACCCACAACCAAGGTAACGGGCTGAATATAGCCAGTAAGGGAAAAACCTAGATAAGTATGTGCAGGGGAGTAAACAACCGGGCCACTCCCAAAACGGGGGGGGGGGGAACCCAGGGGGAGACCGGAAGCCACGGGGACTCAGAAGGCTCAGGGCGAGACCGTAAGCCACGGGGACCTCAGAAGGCTCAGGTGAGACCGTAACCACGGGGACTCAGAAGGCTCAGGGCGAGACCGTAAGCCCCGGGGACTCAGAAGCTAAGGGCGAGACCGTAAGCCAAAGGGGACTCAGAAGGGCTCAGGGCGGGGACCGCTCTGGGCTGGACCATGACTAGACCAAACGGTGCTCTGGGCTGGACCATGAGCCTAGGCCAAACGGGTGCTCTGGGGGTGGACCATGAGCTAGGCCAAAAGGAAGCTCTGGGGGGGACCATGGCTAGGGCCCAAAAGGAAGCTCTGGGCTGGGCCATGAGCTAGGCCAAACGGAAGCTCTGGGCTGGACCATGAGCTAGGCCAAACGGAAGCTCTGGGCTGGAAAAATAAGCTAGGCCAACGGGTGCTCTGGGCTGGACCATGAGCTAGGCCCCAAAAGGGTGCTCTGGGCTGGACCATGAAGTAGGCCAAACGGGGGGTGCTTGGGCTGGACCATGAGCTAGGCCAAACGGGTGCTCTGGGCTGGACATGAGCTAGGCCCAAAAGGAAGCTCTGGGCTTGGGGCCATGAGCTAAAGGGCCCAAAAGGGAAGCTCTGGGCTGGACAAAAGAGCTAGGCCAAACGGAAGCTCTGGGCTGGACCATGAGCTAGGCCAAACGGGAAGCTCTGGGCTGGACCATGAGCTAGGGCCCAAAAGAAACTCTGGGCTGGACCATGAGCTAGGCCAAACGGAAGCTCTGGGCTGGACCATGGCTAGGCAACGGGTGCAGACGCTCTTTGACGAGGGGGGGGTCCACCCCGGCGGGATCCATGGTCAGTTCTTTCTGTAACGGGCGGCGCCAACGGGGCGTACGCCGAAGCGCCGACCACAGACATCCGGGTGTGGATCCTCTGTGATCACCGCAGGTAAGGTGGTAGCTGGAGGACCATGCCAGGGAGTGGAGTCTAATACAGGAACACAGGAACATGTACAGCAGGATACAGGAGGGTTAAACGTACACATAGCACCACAGGATACGGCAGGAACTGGATGGGTAACACATCAGGTACAGAACCAGGGAACACGGCAGGAACAGAGAGCACTTACAGGACAGGAAAAACGCAGGATACAGGAGACACAGACACGACAGGACGGACGGCCAGGAGCTCAGATGACAAGACAAATGGACCAGCATCTCAGGGGTTAAAGTCTCCAACAGCAGAACTGAGATGCTGGCAGGAGCTCAAGATGGGAAGCAGTGGACACGCAACAGACTGCAATGAACTGACCCAGAGCAGAGGCAGGAACTTCCCCTTTTTAGGCAGGGTTCAGAGGTAAAGAGGAAGTAGACAGAGGGCAACTAACCTATAAAAGACAGGAAGCATGCAGCACACGTGCCCTAAGAGGAACAGAGCACACAAGGACCCCAGGAAGCAAAAGAACAGGACAGGACAGGTAAGCATAGGAAGGCACGACACCCTGACGGCCCAAGGCAGGGAACCGCGGCGTGAACCGTGACAGCAGGGTGCTGTAGAACGTTGTGCCATGCTTAAATATGCAGAGGGAGCTTGGTTTGGTCTTCATACAATGTTGTGTTTTAGTATGGCACGCACATGATCCCGCCCCCTTTGAACGCTTCCTCTAAAATTCCCTGGGACTTAAGAGGGAAAAAACTGCCCAAAAAAACTGAAGGGGAAGTACTGAAAAGAATGCGAGCGACAGCGGAAAAAAACAAGCTGAGGGCTCAGGGGGCAACATAGTGACAGAGTGTGGGGTGGGCGGAGCCCCGCCAGAGGGCAAGAGTGGCAATGACATCTGGAGGTGGCAAAAAAAAGGAAAAGGCACAGAGTGGCCAAATGCACGTGTCTAGGTAAAGGCAGCAGCCACAGCAGCGCTTTGGGTCAGAAATGGCCCCAATTGACACAGGGGTTTTGAAGGTCACGGCAACAGCCACAACAGCAGAAATGAGGAAAACGTGGCAAAATGAACAGTTTGTGGGTCACGGGGAAACCCACCACAGCGCAGCATGAGGTAGAAAGCGGCAAAAATGACACATTTGTGGAGGTCACGGGCAGCAGAAGAGCAGCAGCTGGGTTTCGGGGACAGTGGCACAAATGACAGATTTTGTAGGTCAGGGGCAGCAGCCACGGGGCCCCAGCATGAGGTCAGCCCGTGGCACAATGACAGAGTGGGTAGGTCAGACAGAAAGCCACAGCGCAGCATGAGGTCGGGACAGTGGCAAAAATGAGATTCGGGAAAGGTGGAAAAAAACAGGAATGGCCACGAGGGGACAATGACACATTTGTGGGGGTTTTCACGGAAAGCAGCCCACAGCGCAGCATAGGTCGACAGTGGCCAGTGACACAGTGTTTTGGTAAAGGCAGCAGCCAAAAAACAGCAGCAGAGGTAGACAGTGGAAAAATTGACGGGTTTTGTGGGCAGGGCAGCAGCCACGGCAGCAGAATGGGGTCGCCAGGGGCCCAAAATTTGAAACAGTGTGTAGGTCAGGGGCAGCAACCCACGCAGCAGCTTGATGTCGGGAAAGTGGCACAATGGCATTCTGGAGGTGGCAAAAACAGGAGTAGGCCACAGGATGGACAATGACACGGTTTTTGGGCCCACGGACCCAGCCAGAGCAGCAGCTTTGGGGTGGGGAACAGGGGCACAATGACAGTGTGTAGGTCACGGCAGCAGCCCACCCAGAAAGCATGAGGTCAGACAGGGCCCACAATGACAGAGTGGGGTAGGTCACGGCAGCAGAAAAGGGCACCCGCATGAGGTCAGACAGTGGCACAATGAAATTCGGGAAGGGGGCCCAAAAAAAAACGGGAATAGGCCACAGGGGGGGGACAATAAACACAGTGTGGGGGTTTTCCGGGAAAAAGCGGAAACCAGCGGGGAAAAGCATTGAGGTCAGGAACATTTGGCAACAAAATGACGGGTGTGTAGGTAAGGGGCAGAAACCCACAGCAGCGGGCATGAGGTCAGACAGTGGCACAATGACACGGGAGGGGGCCAAAAAAACGGTCCAAAAGGGGGCAAAAAAGGGGCACCACACCCAGCAGAAAATGGGAGGTAAAAGACGGGGGGTGGCCACCACACAAGTTTCCCCAAAAACCTTTTCCTGGCCCCCCCGCGCGCGGGCAAAAAAAACGGGGGGGAAAAGGGTAGGCCCAGGGGTGGGACAATGACACAGTGTGTAGGTCACGGCAGCTGCCAGGAGCAGCAGCAGGGGGTCAGACAGGGGGCAAAAATGACAGAGTGTGTGGGTCACAGCAGCACCCACACCAGCAAAATTTGAGGTCAACCGGACAGGGGGGCCCCAAAGACACCTAAGGGGTTTGGGGTCACGGCAGAAAGCCACAACAAAAGGGAAAGGGAGGTCAGACAGGGGCACAAATGACAGTGTGTGGGTTTCCGGGCAGCCGCCACAGCAGCGGGCTTGGGGTTTCGACAGTGGCAAATGACACAGTTGTAGGTCACGGCAGCAGCCACAGCAGCACAGGGAGGTAGACAGGGACAAGGGACAGTGTTTTGGTTTCAGGAAAGCAGCCACAGCAGCAGCTTTGAGGTCAGACAGTGGAAAAATTGACACAGTGGGGAGGCCCCCCCGGGAAACCCAGCCCAGCAGCAGCATGACCCCAGACAGTGGACAATGCACAGTGTGTAGGTCACGGCAGCTGGCCACAGAGAAAGCATGGGGGTTCAGCAGTGGCACAATGACATTTGTGTGGGGTAAAGGCAGCACCCACAGAGCAGCATGAGGCCCGGGGAAAAGTGGCACAAGGGCAGAGTGTTTTAGGTAACGGCAGCAGCCATCCCGCAGCATGGGGTTTCGGGGACGGGGCACAATGCCCACAGTGTTTTAGGTCAGGCAGCACCCCAAAAACAGAAAGATGAGGTCGGGGCCCAGGGGGCAAAAGGGACAGGTGTAGGTCACGGCAGCGCCACAGCGAAGCATGAGGTCGGGACAGGGGACAAAATGACGGGGAGTGTTTTGGGTCCCCGGCAGCAGCCACAGCACAGAAAAGGGGGGTCAGAAGGGGCCCAAAATGAATTCTGGAGGGGGAAAAAACAGGAAAAGGAAACAGAGGGGGCACAATGACATAGAGTGGTGGGGGACAGGGGCGGGGAGAAACAGCATGAGGTAAAAGGGAATTTGGCAAAATTGAAAAAGTGTGGGGGGAGGCAGCAGCCCCCAAGCAGCAGCTTTGAGGTCGGGACGTGGACAAGGGACTTTTGTGTGGGGTGGGTGGAAATACCAGTCCCTGGTAAAAAAGGTTGGTGGCAGATGGAAAAAAATGTCAGCAGATTTTGGGGCATCAGGCGGGGGGGCGGCATCGAATAGTGGCTGAGGCAGGTAGTTTGAAAAACCCCGACTCTTTCTAAAAGTTTGGGTGGGGGCGGAAAGGCTGATGTTGTCTCGCCTAAAGGCATTGGGTTTTGTGGAAATCCTGGCCGATCCCCCGGCCCGTTTTATCTTGGGCAAAAAGGGCAGTCGTTCCACATTTCCTGGAAAGGGGTTTTTCCCCTTTGGGGGAACGATGGCCCCCGCCCCACTGAACACCCGCTCTGATCCAAAACTTTCTGGCCCGGGGAGGACAGTTTTCCAAATGCAAATCGGCAAATTTCGGCCACACCCTTCAAATTTGGCTGCCCAAATTTGTCCAGCGGATCTTCTAAATTGGGGGTGGCAGGGGTTGGGTTTCCAAATAGGCCACCCCCCTTTTTGGTTCGGGTCTGCTCCCCGGTCCGTTTCCCGCTGCTGGGGCCCCCCCCCAATGCCCTCCTCTAGGCGGGTTTAAGGGGAAATTGTCATCGTGACTCCAGGGGCTTAGGTTTCTGTGATGGAGCTGGGAAATGCTCCCCCCCCACTTTCCCCCCCGGGAGCCGCCCGGGGGAGTACGGGAGCGCTGAAAACCCCCGGTTTAGACCTGTCAGGGGGAGGGACGATGCCCCCACATGGGCAGCGGGCCCAATGACCCAAAGGGGATTTCCCCCATAGTTTTGAGTTTGTCCCCCCTCTCCCAAAAGCTGGAAAAAGGGCTCCCCTTTTGGACCGGGGGACGAGGGCCCAAAAGGGGGGAGAGCCAGAAGTCATCCCTCTGCCGGATGCTGACTATTGGGGTGTCATAGCCAGGGGAAATCCCGGGATGCTGCGGGCCCTCTGCCAACCCAAATGACTCCGGGGGGGCCCTGCCTCCATCTCCACTGTATCTGCCACGGTGCTTTGGGGGGTTAAACTGCCTGTCTTCCTTTATCTCCTCTAGTCCTCCCCGCTGCTCCTTTTCCTTTTTCTTTTTGTCACCTGGGGAGAAAAACCCCTTAAATTTTTCCCCGGAAAAATTTCTTCTGCTCCAATTTCTCCTCCTCCCCCATTTCGTCCCCCCGGAAATCATGTGGCCCCGAGTGTAGTCGCCCATCTCCAGTCCCCCGCCAGACCCGATTTTTTCGCATCTGTTCCAGGGCTGAAGCAGTGGGGTGCGTTATTTTACCTTAGTCCCGGAGAATGACAAATAAAAGTCGCCTCCTCGAAAGGCCCCAAAAAAACGGCAGGTGTCAAAGCATGAGTGCCATGGTGACTCA
The DNA here is from genome assembly GCA_025379985.1 of Phyllomedusa bahiana. Taxonomy (NCBI): domain Eukaryota; kingdom Metazoa; phylum Chordata; class Amphibia; order Anura; family Hylidae; genus Phyllomedusa; species Phyllomedusa bahiana. The sequence continues at coordinate 20,898 of JAODAL010048216.1, read as the reverse complement.
AAAAATTACACAGGGGGTATTCTTTTCTGCCGGGTTTATCAAAAAATCGTTAATGGGCCCTTTTTTGTTTTTATAGGCGGGTTCCCAACATGTGCAGGCTGGAATTCCAGCGGGGGGAAAAATCGCATTTTTAGAGTGTTTTTTTGGGGGGCCGTTCTGCCGCTGCAACTCGAGGGGGGGGTGTTCCCGGCTTTGTACGAAAGGAAAAAAAGTGCATGCACAGTTTCCTGGCCCTTTTCAGAATGTTCTGAAGATCGGGGGGAAATTTTAGGAACCTTTTCCAACCAGATTGAACACCGGGGCGGGCATGCAGGGGCATGGGGCCATCCCCCCTCGGGCGCGCGGAAAACCATGTTCCCCCCATTTTTCCGTCACCACGTTCCCATTTGCCCTTGGGCGGAGAAAGCCACAATCGTTTTTTTGCTGCATGTTGCGGGCAAGTTCCTCCCCCCGGGGTGACTTCGTTTTTTCCGAGGCAAACCAGGGGTAGAACTGGTGACCCCCGCTGTGCCCCCCACACATGTGGTTGATGGGAAACAGTTTGTGGAGGTGAGATGGTGGTGGGGGGGGAGGGGAGGCCGGGGCATTGGGCAGGGGGCCCCCAGTTTGACAACCCTGGAGGAGAAACGGCGTCTTTTCCAAGTTGGGTTTGGGGTCCCTTTGGGGGGGAAGCACATTCCCCCAGTGGGCCGTTAAAAAGGAAAAATACTGGGCCCTGGGGCCCTTTGTTACAGTTCCAGACCGGGGCCGCGCTGGGGGTGCACCCTTTGGAAAAAAAACCCTTTAAACCAAGGGGCTGGCCCACCCCTGTTCTAATTTTTTTATGAAGTTTTCCCGGTACTTTCCTTTTTGGAAAAGAAATTTTCGGCTTGGATTTTTCTCCATCTCGGCTGGCACAAGCCATTAGTTCTCTGAATGGTGCAGGGGTCCACCAAATTTTGGGAAAAGGGGGGGAATGCAAATACCCGCAACTTGGATAGGGCACGGGGCAGCTGCTTAACCCTTTGGAAGGTTTGGGAAAATCTGTTGTCTCTTTGCAAACGCCTCATGAACGGGCTGTGGGCCCATGGTTTGCGAGAAGCAGGACTTTGGACCGGGAGATGAGGCAAAGTGGGAAAAGCTCCCTTCTGCAGGGGGGGTGGTGGGGGGCCTTGAATGGCTGCAATGGGATGGTGGAAATGGGCACTGCTGCTGTGCTTTTTGCTTTCGGCGGCGGGGTGGACCACCCATCTGGAGCCCCCCTTTTCCCCGGCCACCGGATGGGACGCTGCATGTGTTGACCAAAGGGTGTGGTTCCCAAAGTTTGCTCCCCGGCCCCAAACTTCCTTTTTTGTTACAGATTCTACATATACCCCTATTCGGGTCCTCCGGGTCTTAGCAAAGAAAATGCAAAACCACCCCAGTATCGGATTTTACCGCCCCAAAGCTCCGCACTGAGTGATACTGCCGCCGCTTGGGCCCCGTTTAGCCCCCGTGCCCAAAACTTTCTTGGACCTGCAAAGCGGGTTTTTTTTCCCCCCTTTCCCGTTGGCTTTCCGGGCCTCAAAAAAACCCCCGCTGCTACCCTGCTGACTCACGGCCACACAACCCACTTGTTTCCGGCTGCGCCGCTGCCCGACGCGCAAGCTGATGCCCTTTTCCCGACGTGATGAAGCCCTTGCCTCACCCCGGGGGCCCCAAATGGGTCGGCCCAAATTTATATCTATTGTGTTTCATCGTTTTTTGCTGTCCCCAACAAACCCGGGCTTGGGATGGGAGAGGCTACCCCTCACAACTTGAATTCCCCGGGCCCCTCTCAAAAATTTATACTTTGCCGCCTATGCAAAAAAAGCAGGGGTTTTAAACCCCATTTCTTGCTGCCCCCAAATAGCTGCTGACTGCCCTCCTCAAATTGTTCATCCCTTTCTTATAGTGGCGCTGGGGCCCGACCCATAGTTGATCTTGGGTGAGGGAAACCGGGGTGGGACGAGGCGGAAAAGGGGGAGGGGGCCCCTGGCCCCCTCCCGGGCCATGCCAACTAAGGGTTGTGTCTGACCGTTCCCACCGACTCTTGGCTGGGGTTGTCAGATGTCCAAACTGGGAAAGGGAAATGGATACCCAGTCAACCCCAAACAAAAACCATTGGGGTTTCTGAAACAAAACAAAGGCCGCTAGATGGCAGCGGCAGTTGTGGCCTCACCGAGTGGGCCCCCCCGCTGCGACTCCCCCTTTCTGTGCTGCGACCTGGGCCTGGAAATGTTTGTCCTCTGCCACTCGCAGGTAAAAGGGGAGCCCGGGCCCCCTTTTCTGTTTGCATTCTGTTTGTTCCCAAAAAAGTACCCGACAATGTTTGATGAAGTTTTCTGTTTTTGAAAATTTCAAACCCCCGTATTTGATGCCAAATTTAAACCCAAATAACAGATTGGTAACCCTTGGATATAAAATTTGGGTCCCCAAATGGGCAGGAAAAAATTTACTTGTCTGTGCCGTTTAAAAATCGTGTATTTTACTGAATATAAAAGCACAAAAGGCTTAATTAACCTTCCCGGGTATGAATTATGCTACAGAAATTTTTTTTTGTGGCGGGAAAGAAAAACAAAGGGTTTTTTTTACTGGTACAACTGCAAGAAGCTTAATTAAACCCTGGATGTAAATTGCCCAAAAGGAAATTTTGGGAAAACCCAAAAAAATAGTTTGTAGCGGGTTACAATTCGTGTTTTCTTTGGGCCCCACAACAAGAAAATTTAAAATTTTAAAAAAACCCTTTGTTGTGAATTAGGCTACAGGAAAATTTATATATTTTTGGGGGTGGGAAAAAGGGGCGGTTTCTTGGAGTCACCACAGCTGAAAAAAAAAACGCTTAAATTAAAACCCCCGGATGTAATTTTTCGCCCAAAAAATTGAGCCCCCCACAAACTAGTTTGCTTTGTTGCTTTTTACATGGGTGTTTTTTACGCTAAAAACAAGAGATTTAAAAATTTTTAATTAACCCCTTCCGTTTTTTAATTAGGTACAGGAAAAAATTTATATTTTGGCGTTTAAAATTTCGGTTTTTTGGGATCACCACAGGGGAAAAAACCCAAAGTTAATTTAAAACCCCGGATGTAAAAATTTCGCCAAACAAATTTAGCCACCACAAACTAGTAGCTTTGTAGGTGTTACAATTGCGTGTTTTTTAAGCCACACAAAAGAGATAAAATTTTAATTAACCTTTGCTTTGGGAAATTTTGTACAGGGAAAAAAAAATATATTTTGGGGTGAAATGCGGTTTCTTGGGATCACCCCCCCGCTTTAAAAACAACAATTAATTAACCCCTGGAGGTTTAAAATTTCGGCCCAAAAATTGAAGGGGGCCACAAACTAGTAGCTTTGTAGCGTGTTACAATGGGGTATTTTTTTGCCACAAAACAAAAAGAAAAATTGTTAATTAACCCTTTTCTTGTGAATTATGCTTTCAGGAAAAATGTAATATTTTGGCGTTGAAAAAAACGGTTTCTTGGGATAACCCCAGCCCGAAAAAAACGCTTAATTAAAACCCCGGGTGGAAAAATTTCGCCCCCAAAGAAATTTAGCCCACCAAAAAACTTTTTTTGCTTTGTAGCGTGGGTTTCAATGCGGGGGTTTTTTACGCCCAAAAAAAGAGTTAAAATTGAAATTTAAACCTTTTGGGTTTTTGGGAATTTTGCTACAGGGAAAAAAGTTAAAATTTTTTTTCGGTTTAACAAAGACGGTTTTTGGGGGCACCCCAGCTGAAAATAAAGCTTAATTTTAAACCCCTGGATGTAAATTGCCGGGCCCAAAAAATTTTGGGCCCCCACAAATTTGTAGCTTTGTAGCGTGTTACAAGGGGGTATTTTTTTACGACACACAACAAGAGTTTAAAAATTTTAATTAACCTTCGTTGTGAATTATTTCTATAGGAAAAAAGTATTTTATTTTGGGGTTGAAAATTTAGGTTTCTTGGAGGCACTACAGCTGAAAAAAAACGCTTAATTAACCCCCCGGGTGAAAATTGCGCCAAAGAATTGAGCAGCCAAAAATGAATGGTTTTTGTTTTGTAAAAAACGCGTTTTTTTAAAATGAAAAAAACAGGAACGGGTTAGATCCCCCTTGGTTTTTCAATGTGCTGTGGCGTAGGATTTAAATGTTATGCGCTGCGGGGGACCCAAAAAGGATTTCGATCCATACCCAAAAAAATCAGTTTAGAAAAAGCTGAGACCCCCACAAAAAAACGCTGTATAAAATCAGTTTTTCAGCAACAATCGCCGCCGGGGGCACCTTCCCTGATGAGCACAGTGAGATGGTATGGTCCCAGCGTCGCGCCCCCGGACTTATATAGTGCAGTGGTCCGAATCCCCGGTCTTGATTGGCTTCATCTTGCCCTGTATGCAGGTTGCCTTCTTTTCCTCCCCAGAGTGCTTTTCCCATGTAGCGCCATGTGTCGCAGCCATTTTCAATCAAAAGCAAACTTCGTTCCCCCGGGGTCCCCCAAATTCCCTTCTTCAGAACCGAAGTTTTCCCGAAATTCTAAAGAATTCCCCTTCGTTTAAAAAATTTCGCCCATCTTATCTTTTAAATGATTAAAAAAACATCAAATCGTCTAATGAAAAATTTGGGTTTGACTTCTTGTTGTCTTTTTAACCTTGACCTTGCTGTTCCTTTGACAACAATGATTTTCTCAATTGTATGTTTTTGTGGTTTACCTTTAGGTGCCCTGGATGCCTCCCACAGTCCTATCCCATATTGGGTATTTAATTGAATTCTGTCTAAATTGGCCTCTGCATTTCGGTGCTTATGTGTACATGGTGGGGAGTCTCAGTTGTAAATCTGTCTGAGGCAGGGGTTTATGTGTCTTTTCATGGAGATGGTAGCAATCATAACAGAGATAGTCACTCTCCAATCTAATATAGCATTATTTAAAATGCATTTTCTATGTTTTAAGCTTTTATTAAACTGAGGTTGTTCAGTATAAACTTTCTTCTGGCTAGTCAGAGCACTTTAATCAGTAAATGACAATTATACATAGATGTTTCTTTTTTTGTGGTTGATTCAACTAGAAAAGTAATAATTTAATGATGAAATCAATTTTAGTTGTAAAGACCAAGCTAATTTTTTTATTTGCCTTCTAACATTCTGTCAACCATTGGTATTTTATCTTTATGTCTACTTAGTTATGTGAAGCAGAACAAGTTGCAGATTTTATGGCTCACTTTTTAGGAACATATACAACATTTGTCTTATAATATTTTTTTTAAATGGCAGATTGTATGAAAAAGTACCTCTAACATATAGATATAGTAAGTTTATTGTAGTGGTTATTATCTCCTCAGAGATGTCTAATATGTATGTTTATGCTGTTTATTGAGTTTAATTAAAAATGTTTATTGCAGTGTAATACTCATCATTAAATTTATAATAATTATTCTTAGCATTTATTTTTAGTCTTGTGTTTCTTTTAAATACCTTAATTAGTATCTGTTCCAATGTGCATGTTACAGAAAGTTCTGCAAGTGTCCCTTACATGTGAAGGATACTTTCAAAAATCCACGTGTTGGCCACCACATGCCAATTTAGATGAATAGATCTAATTTTTACTTGTGGAAATTTTTGCACAAAATCTACTGCATGTGATGTGACCCAATAATGCTAGCTCCAATACAGTCAACTAAAGAATACTTCTAAACCCAGGGTAGTGGAGAAAATCTATATACAGTATCTTGCAAGCCCTGCACTGTTGGTGACTGTGGGAAGATGCTGTTACGGTAAATCCCTGGCTTTTTTTAACCATAAAAGATCAGTCTTGGCATATCCTCAGCTAGTTCTGATCCTTTGCAGATGAAGCGTAAGGTATCAATAAAAAAATAACAGATTTCTATGTAACAGTTTAATGGTTTCTACTCAGAACAAACATGAGAGGGAAGCCCTGAAGCAGAAGAATTGGGAAACATTTCACAGAAAATGAGGGCTGTCACAATGGGTAGGTAGAGGTAGTCAATCACTGAAGATGCCTACCTCTGCCTTTCAGGAAAGGGCACAAGCATGGAGCAGGCTCACGTGACAGGTGCTGGATGTTAGTTACAGCCAACACCTGCCTTCAGTGGCCAGGACCACAGATAACTCGATTTCCAGTCATTTAACTACTTAGACTATGTTCACATGGGTGAAATTGGAACGTATTTCGGCCCGTATTTCGTACCGTACAACGCTCAATACGGGCCGAGATACGTCCCAGTCATTACGGTAATCCACTGTTCTCATAAAGAACCGCGGGGGGAGATAAGTGACACGTCAATTACTAGCGGCGAATACGCGCCGCTAGTTGTCTATGGGGCTGGAGGGCTGCCGGCCCCCCCCCGCCCCGCGGGAGCTCACGCCGAACGTCGCTAGCTCCCGAAGTCCCGGCGTAATTACACATTATGCCATGTGAACATAGCCTTAGATGTCGTGGTGCATCTAGGCAGTTATCCCGGAAAGGGGCAGCCGCCTTCAATCTCCAAATAAGCTCATGCTTTCATGGCAACTGGAAGCCTAATAAAGGCCACCAAGTCTGTCATCTTTTTGCCACTGCTACTCCTACATCCTTCTATCCATACTGAACATGAAGCCAGACTGATGTACATCTACCATATATAATGTGTCGGTACCATGTGTTATTGGTCACATGATTGGCATGTTAACCATATGAATTTGCATTCAGTCCACTTATGCCAGCACTACTCTTAACCTCCTTCATGTAAGTTCCTCAATAAGAGTGGAATAAACCATGTGTATTATGTGTTTTATACTGAAAGCATTTTGGTTGGTTACCAGAGGGGTCCATAATATTCTACTGCTACTTTTATTTGCATTTTCATGTGTCCTGTGTATGCTTTCCCTGACTCCCCTACAGAGTTAGCAAACATAATTACTTACCCTGGACAGAAATTTTTCACTTACATCACCAAATAGTATAGATGCTTACCTGTAGGAATATTCAAGTTCTTCAACCCTAGCCTTTGGCATAACCATCTGAAAAGTCCTTGAAGGAGTGGACAGAACATTCATTGCAGTATGTATGACAATATCAACTGCTCAAAAAAAATAAATGGAACACAACACAATGTAACTCCGAGTCAATCACACTTCAAATTGTGAATCAATTTCTCCTGCTGTTGTGCAAATGGAGCAGACAACAGGTAGAAATGATAGGCAATCAGGAAGACAACCTCTATGAAGGTGTGATTCTGCTGGTGGTGTCCACATACTATTTCTCTGTTCTCATCCTTTTTAGCTGTTGTCTTGGTCACTTTTGCATTTTGTCATTTCTCTCATCCCTAGAGGTAGCATGAGGCAGTGTTTACAACCCACAGAAGTTTCTCACATAATGCAGCTCATCCAGGATGACAAATCAGTATGAGCTGTGGCAAGAAGGTTAACACAGTGTCCAGAGCATGGAACAGATACTAGGAGCTAGGACAGTACACCAGGAGATGTGGAGGGGGCCATAGGAGGCCAACAACCCAGCAGCGGAACCGCTACCTCCTCCTTTGTGCAAGAAGGAACAGGAGGACTAGTGCCAGAGCCCTGCAAAATGACCTCCAGCAGGCCACTAAAATCCATGTATCTGCTCAAACTGTCAGAAACAGACTCCATGAGGGTGGTATGAGGTCCGACGTCACGTCCACAGGTCGGTGTTGTGTTTACAGTCCAACAATGTGCAGGGCGAATGCCATTTGGCAGAGAGTACCAAGATTGGCAGATTCGACATTGGCGCCCTGTGCTCTTCACAGATGAGAGCAGGTTCCCACTGAGAACATGTAACAGATGTGACAGACCTTGGAAATGCCATGGAAAATGTTCTGCTGCCTGTAACATACTCCAACATGACCGGTTTGGCAGTGGGTCAGTAATTGTGTAGGGAGGCATTGCTTTGGAGGGCCACACAGACCTCCATGTGCTAGCCAGAGTTACCCTGACTGCCATTAGGTACCGGGATGAGATCCTCAGACACATTGTGAGACCATATGCAGGTGCTGTAAGTCCTGGGTTTCTTCTGATGCATGACAATGCTAGACCTCAAGTGGCTGAAGAGTATCATCAGTTCCTGCATGATGAAGGCATCGATGCTATGGACTGGCCTGCCCGTTCCCCAGACCTGAATCCAATTGAGCACATCTGAGACATCATGTCTCGTTCCCTCCAGCAACACCACATTGCACCACAGGCTGTCCAGGAGTTCACTGATGCTTTAATCCAGGTCTGGGAGGAGATCCTTCAGGAGAACATTCACTGCCTCATCAGGAGCATGCTCAGGCATAGTATGGAGGTCATACAGGCACGTGGAGGCCACACACACTATTGACCCTAATTTCCTTGTCTTGGGGCATTTTCATTGAGGCTGGATCAGTCTGAAATTTGATTTTCCACTTTGATTTTGAGCATCATTGGAAATCCAGACCTCCATAGAATATTTATTTTTATTTTCATTGATCATTTTTATGTTATATTGTTCCACTATGTAATGAATAAAGAATTGCAATTGGAATATTTCATTCAGTGAGATCTAGGATGTGGTGTTTAAGTGTTCCCTTTATTTTTTAACAGTGTATATTTGGCTAATATTTACCTAGATCGCAAAGAACATCAATATTTGTCTGAACTCTACCACAATTTTCATCTAAGCACCATACGGCAATATTGTACTGGAAAAATTATAAGAATATTTATCTGGGTGATATATGAGCACTTTACATGGTGTATTCCTGATGACACACTGCAATATTTATCTGGTAACTGTACAGAAATATTTATCCGTGCACTAAAGCAATATTTATCGTGATGTAGTGCAAGAATATTTATGTCAGTGATACAATACACTGAGGCATTTAGAATAGCACCACTTAGGGCATTGAATGAACTGTTTTCTAGGAGCTATACTAACTATTTATATGAATATTAAATGAACTACTGTATGTTGACAGGTGCAATATAAACTGTATATCTTTGTGATGCATTTGGTACAAGTTATCTGAATGACATATTGAATTGCTTATTTGGGCACTGTATGGCATTATATTTGAGGTCAGAAAAATACTATTTGTCTTGCTTTATATGTACACATTTATCTAAAATGCCAAAACGTTGTACACAATGGGCCTCATGTATGAAAACTGTCTTGTTCTAAGTCTGTCTTTGTTGCCCATAGCAACCAATCAGAGCTCTCCTTTCATTTCATATAGTGCTCTGAAAAATGAAAGGGGAACTCTGATTGATTGCTATGGGCAACAAAGAAAGTCTTAGACCTAGACAGTTTTCATACATGAGGCCCAATACCATGCATTATACAGGTAATAGTTTTCAGTGCTCCTTTAACATGCAAAGTTGGGACCAAAACCCGAAGTGAAGAAGGGTGGATCATGGGAAGCTCCCAAGTGGCAGTGAAGAGGGACAGGTAGTATGTGTAATGTCTTTTTCTCCCCTTCCAAGCCCCATATAATATAAATATTTCTCCACTGGACAACCACTTAAAAGAGTTTCAAACTGATTATTCTGGTCTTTAAACATATTAAATTGGTTGGATAGCCCAAATGTTCTCCAGATGTCTAAAATTAACATTCTGACATAAACTTACCTTTTAAATTCCTAGCTTGTTCCACACATTAAGCCTGAGATTCAATTGAAGGCTACAGCATAGTCACATGTTTATGCATGACGTGACATAATGTTGCCAATGTGAACAAGTTATGAAAAAGGTGCACAAATCCAGTGGCATCTGATCGCTAAGAATAAGGTGGCCAGTATTACACTGTCCCATAGAAATGAATTATTTGGACTAGTGTATCATTATCTGTTTTTACAAAAACATACTGTAAACCTAACAACTGACTGTATTAACATCTGTTTTGTTAAGCTGATTGGAACGAGCAATGGCATGAAAATATCCTGTATGCTGCACTTTATATTGAGAGTAAGCAACAAATTTGGTTATGCAGATAGATTTGCCTAGAAATACTAAAATAATACATTTTCCAAATTACTTATGTGCTCAGCTCAAACAGTAATCATTTAGGAAGGCAGGTAAAGGTATGTGATAGCTGAAGATTTTTATACCTAAGCAATTAAATTACATATTTATTACTTTTTCTTTCCGCTATAACCCCTTTCAAACAATCCCCTAACAAAACCCAAATTCCCAAAATTTAGTGTTACAAATTTAAAAAATTTTTCATAACTGCTACATTTTTTATGCCCAAATTTTCCCCTGAAAAAAGGGGCATGTGATTAACAAGCCATAAAACAAAATTATGAAAAACGTGACTTTGTTTGATTTTTTCACAAGGGGGTTTTGTGTTTTCTTGGAATACTTTGGGTTTTGTTTTGTGTTAGAAGGGAGCAATTGAATTTCCATCTTATGTATTTACTAAGAAAAGTAGAAAGATCTCATTATGCCAACGTCAGTAAATTGCTTCTGTGTGTTTCACACTAAAAACAACATTTCTTTAAACAAAGGGGCCCTTAAATCAAAATTTTTTGGGGTTAGCTAATGTATTTCTCCATTTAAAGCTGAAAAAAACATTTTCGGTCAAAAGTTTCTATTTAGAAAAGGGTTGGTTTTTTTTTTATGGATTCAGTATTGGTACATTCCAGAAAACCATGTGTTTAAAATAAAAAAAAGTAGATATAAAAATTAAAAAATTATAATCTGTCATGAAGATATCCAATGTTATACTTGTGTGTCTATTATATGCCCTCATTAAATTGAGTGGTTTATTTCCAAAATATAGAGAGATTGGACAAACTAAGTTGAACACCCATTTAGTCAAGCTGAACTCTTCCTGGAAATTTTCCATAAACATTAAGACAAAATTATAGTTTCTCAAAAAAACTGGGGTTTGGGAATGTAAGTCTAACGGTCCAGAAAAAAAATTTTAAAGGGGGTTGAGTTTTTTGTTTTTTTGGGTTAAATTTTGCTGTTGTATTTCATGTAAACGTTAACTTTCAACCACAGCCCTGAAACAGAGGTGAGGAGGAGAGGTGAGTATAATTTTTTGTAATTTAAAAAGTGCTTTAGTAGCATAAAATAAAAAACACTGGAAAACACCTTTAAAAGTGTGTTTTTTACATTTATTTCTAATATAATGTGTAGGTCTTTAAGTGATGAGGTTCCCTTCAGAATGTCATCCCTTACTACTGGTTGGCCTGCTAACTAGCGTGCACGTGCGCTAGTCAGACGGCTGTCAGTTCTGTAGTATATCTATCCACCATCCTCCCTAAATGCAGTTTCAAAGTACTTTGTATAGTGTGACATTTTGTTCATGGAGGGCTGTGGGTGGCTACAGTATAGAAGGGCTGCCCTGTTGATTAGCGGACATACCCAGTAAAAAATGATCTGCTTGGCATGTGTGCTAGTGAGAAGGTCAGCCGGTGCTGCTTTACAGTAGCTGCCCACAGCCCTCCCCCAATGAAACATCACAATATACAAAGTACTGTGACAACCTCATTACCCACTTTTGCAGTGCCCAAACTTAAAATAACTGTTGACCAAAGACTTGTGAGGCTGATAGATGTCAGTACCAAGCATTTGAAGTAAACATTAAAGTTCACATTTATTCCTGTTACTGTCATTGTTTTATTGAATGTTTCTGTTTTTACAGGTTTCACTTTTGGGCTAAATTAGAACCTATCTGACTGGACTGGAGTGTGATCTCTTTCTTAATAAAATTATCAAAGTGGGATGATATCAGGGATGCCTTCATTAAATTAAATGTTTCTCTTTTTATCAATTTGTTGCAGCATTAGTAATAGATGTGTCTGACGGATACCTATCTATTTCTATTGCTGGGACCAAGTTTGCCTGCATTTTTTGTCACTTCAGGACTAATACTAACTACTTGCACTATTACCCTGATACACAATAAACCTGAGATATTGGAAACAGTCAGGTTACTTTTGTCACAGGTGCTCCATTTTGGGCCCCATTTTGATTAGGGCCCCTGACAGGAGTACTACCCTATTGGTACTCCTGGAAGCCTTTTTATAGTAGTCTAACCCCAAAACCACCAAAAATAACCTTATGGACACTCAGAATAAAATTTGCAAGAAGAAGACCTGAAGACCTGAACATTTATTATGGGGTTAAAACTTAATTAATAGCATCTTGCATGAACTTATCTCCCAGCCCACAAGTACTACTGTAGCCCTTACATACCCTAATTCCTCTTATTTACTTTCAGCATTTGTCCCAATAAAAGTAAACATTTTCCCTATGGGTCAGTTCAACCAGCAAGGTTTTTGGTTGGATTTTCAGATGGTTTTCTGATTTGACCATCTGAAAACAGAACAGCAACCATCCCTATAGAAAATCCGTATAACAGTTAACACTAAATGGATTTTCTGCCAGGCGTTTTTTTACACTGCCGAAAAACTTTCAACATGCACAATCTTTCGTCCGGTTTTCAGGGAGAAGATGTGCATTTGAATGTTTGAGGGGGATGGCGAATCCACAAACCGCAAACAGAACCATCCCCCAAAACCATCTGAAAGACAACAAAATACCGTCCAGGTTCTTAAGACAAAATTGGCTGGTATTTTATCACTGCTATGTGGACACACCCTAGCACATTGTCCAGTCTCTCTTTCAAGCTGTCACTACTCACTTAAAATATTTATTTTGGTATATTTCCCTCTTTTATAAATGCACTTATTATCTCTTTACCTGTTCTAACAAGTCTCTAATCCCCTCTTCATCTCTAAAGTAGTAGAATACTTAGTGTACTCTTGCCTCAACAAATATCTCACTCCTAACTCATCTCTCAATCCCAGCCAATCTGGTTACCACACACTGTGATTCTAAAGTCCCAACTGATCTTTTGTCAACTAAATCTTGAGCTTAACTATGGCCTATTGATCCTTTTGGATTTATTTGAAATGTTATGTTTAGCTATCAAGTTTAATTTAGAATGCTTCTCTATAGCGATATCTAAGGATACTGCTTTCCCTGGCTTTCTTTACCAATGAACATATTTGGCATATATAATTGCTTGCTCTACCGTTGTTGTTCCTCCTGCAATTAAATGGAATATGTAATGAAAAAATGACATATTGTTGAACTCATGTTTTCAACACATTTTTAAAAATAAGATTTTCTTTTAATTTTTCATATCACTATAATTATTTTTTTTTAAATCCTGAAATCTTGTAGTTTTCCCTGTGGCTACTAGAACTAATAATAGTCTGACACTTCCTGTTCTGTATAGAAAACTTTTCAGCAGTCTTCTCATTATCAGCACAGGAAGGATTACACTATAAGATAACACCGGTGTATAGATGACATAGGATCCACCAGTCACAATTGGAGATAGTCACTGCTTACACTCTCTGCCTCCATACATTAATTTTTATAGACGTGTAGAAATAAAATAGATGTTTTAACGAATGCTTCATCTAACCTGTATTACTTTGTGTTTACTTGTCGGACTCCTGTTTGTCTTAATACCCACACTTCTATGGAAATTAATGGGTTTGCTCATGTTCACAGGCTTCTATGCCCATGAAGTTGCTGTAAAGCATTTCTTTAAATGTTGTTAAAAGCAGCTCAGGCTAGATGACCATATAGATAATCGTATACAGAAACAGAAAACAAAAAACTACAATTAGAAAATTAAAATTGCTAAAAAGAAAAGGATATGTATAGGGACCTCGTTTTAATTGGTAAAAATAAATAAATATATATATATATATATATATATAATATATATATAATATATATATATATATATATATATATATATATATATATATATATAGATGATAGATTCCTTTTAAGGTTTTTTGGGATTAGTCGTCATTTATTTTCACTTTATAATCTAGAAAACCCATGCATTACCTCTGTCCAGACATACAAGATACCAACCTATAATAACGGGACTGAAACAAAGCCTCTCAGATATGGCAAATATGAAAGACACAAAGCATGCAGTAACTACAATGCAAAGCAATCACTAATCATTAATGTTACAATCATTATTAAAATATACCCTTGTAAGTCAAATATATGCCATGAAAGGGAATTGTTAATCTTTGTTTAATTAAAATGCTCTGTCATCAATATACTTAAAAGCATGTCAAGTGTGTCTATGAGTATTTATGTAAAACATCAGCACTAATTAGTAGCTGAAAGAAAACAACCTTGGTCCAGGAGATCTAAAACAATGTTCATTATGGGGCCCTTGCAATATGTAGCTCATCCAAGCTTGAAATATTATCCCCTCTAATAGTCCCAAATGATATTGATCTTATTTTTTGATCCTTTGTATGCCAACGTTGTATTCATATTATAAACAAAAATAAAGGGCACAAAACATTGAATCTATGTATTCATCAAGTCAGGCAAATTCAAATTAACACTCACAACTAGGGATGAGCAAATCGATACTAACGAAGTGGAATTTCAGGAAAAATTCAGTTCTAAACGAAGCTGAATTTCCTGGCGAATCATCTTTTTTTCTAAAATGGCCACGAGCACATGGTATGACATGGGGCAAAGAACTATGTGAGAAAGAAAGGAATGCCCTCAATGCCATGACATGCAGACATGCAGTCAATCAGCAGCCATCCAGCTTCTATGTCACAGCCCTATAAATAAGCCAGCCATTTTACATTATGCCACTTGCCACTGTGTCTCTTATGTGCATAGATCCTCTGCAGCAGCACTAGATTGCACTTTGTGCCAAATACTTCCGATTTTATAGTTTCTGGGGTGAAATACCTGAACCAGCGTTTTTTATTTTGGGATATTGGTCTCTGTGGCAAAGAGTTACTTTTTTCACTTATTGTGTAGAACTATCTTTGAAATACAGTGTGTGGACTTCTCACATACACACATCTCCATTACAGGCAGATTATTGTTTTGAGATATTGTTCTCTGCGCCAAAGAGTTACTTTTTTCACTTTCTTTAAAATACAGCTTGTGTATTTGTCATATACACAGTTTGTTTTATTGTAAATTTTTGATCAAACAGTATGTCAGACAGAGAGGTTGCAGGCTCTTCACATGGGAGGGTCAGTGGCACAAATGTTCCTGGAGCAGGCACAGGTCGCAGCACAGTAAGAGGACGTCGAAGCAGGGATCACTCGGCGAGGCCAGAGCTACCGGTGTCATCTA
This sequence comes from Phyllomedusa bahiana, assembly GCA_025379985.1. Taxonomy (NCBI): domain Eukaryota; kingdom Metazoa; phylum Chordata; class Amphibia; order Anura; family Hylidae; genus Phyllomedusa; species Phyllomedusa bahiana. The sequence continues at coordinate 5,777 of JAODAL010048216.1, read as the reverse complement.
GCGGCTGTGTCTTGACCACCAATCCAACGGTTCTTGAATGGTTGACTAGGTCATCCACTTGCTCCCAGATGACATCTGACAACCCCAGCCAAGAGTCGTTGGGTTTGTCAGACACAACCTTTAGTTGGCATGGCTCGGGAGCAGGCCAGAGGCCCTCACCTGTGCTCAACCCACGCCTCAGCCAGAGAACTACTACGTGCTGTAGGCTCTGCTCCCCCTGACAGCGAGGACAAACTATTTGAGGACAGTGAGCAGCTACTGGGCAGCAAAGAGGTGGGGCAGACATCCGCTGCTTCTTGCTATAGGCGGGCAAGTAGTGATGAGGAGAGTGGCATGGGAGGTTAAGTTGCGAGCGGTCAGGCTCTGTACACCGTTGAGGAGCACAGCACTGATGGGCCAACATTAATCAATAATGATGTAGCCGATCGCACTTGGGAGCTGGGTGAAGCAAGGTTTCATCATCATCATCGGGAGAAGAGACCGGCAACTTGTGCGTCAGGCAGTGGCGCAGCCAGCAAGTCGGTAGTGTGGCCAGGAGTCAGCAGGGTTGCAACAGTGCGAGGTCGAGAGCCAAACAGCTACGGGGTAGATCACCTGCTTCGCAGCTCCCTTCCGGCCCAGAAAGTAGTGGCGTAGGGGCTCACCGAGGCAGCGGCGTTAGCAGTCAGTCAGTGTGGAGCGTTGGTGGTAAAATCACCTACTTGGCAGTGTGGCACTTTTTTGCCAAGACACTGGAGGAGGCGAACATGGGTATATGTAGAATCTGTGGACAGAAAGTGAAGCGTGGCCAAGGACCTAATGTTGGCACCACGGCCCTGCATCAACATATGGTGACCATCCAGTGGCCTGGGAGAAACGTGTTTCAGATGTGGTGGTCCATCATGCCGCAGCAGCAGCACCCAGTGGCACGCATCCCATTTCAGGCCGTCAAGGCTACACCACCTCTGCCGAAGGGAACTGTCTGTTCTTCCCATCATCTAGCAGTCCAGATGCTCCTGCTCCTCGCCAATCATTGCACCAGCAGTCGTTCACCGAGGCGATTGCCAAGTGGCAGCAGTATGCGTTCAGCCATCCTAAGGTGCAGAAGCTGACCGTGCTCCTGTCCAAGTTGGTGATACTGCGGTCCCTCCCTTTTCAAGTGGTGGACTCTGCACCATTCAGAGAACTGATGGCTTGTGCTAGGCCAATTTGTAGAGTCCCAATCCATCATTTCTTTCCGAAAAAAGGCAGTACCAGCCCTTCACAAATATGAAGAAGAGAAGGTGGGCCAGTCTTTGAGCCTAACTGTGTCTTCCAAAGTGCACAGCAGCGCGGACGTGTGGAGCTGTAACTACGGTCAGGGACAGTACATGTGCTTTATGGCCAACTGGGTGAATGTGCTTTCTGCCCAGCCACAACAGTAACTTGGACAGGAGACACGGCTTTCTCCTCCATGTTGTCAAACTCCTGATCCTGCGCTAATATCCGCCTCCTCCTCCTCCACCACCTTGGCCGATGCCTATCTGCACCATCGTCCATCCTCTCGCAGGTCTGACCAGGGGATTCCTCAGTGCTCACGTACCACTACCATGGTTGCTAAGAAGGGGTGGGGAGGGGTAGGAGCAGTACCAGCTTCATCAGCAACCTGAGTCTGGAGTCGTGGATGAGCAGCTTTCTTCACCCGTCTAGTGAGGAAGGTACTCACCAGCAGCCCCTGGAGCAGACCCTGAACCAGCAGGTGGTGGCCTACCTGGATAGCACACTGCCACCCCACATTAAAGATCCGCTGGTCTAATGAGCAGCCAAACTGGATTTGTGGCCGCAACTTGCCGAGTTTGCACTGGACAAGCTGTCCTGCCCGACCAGTAGTGTGGCATCAGAGCGGGTGTTCAATGTGGAGGGGGCCATAGTTATGCCAAGGCGAACTCTCTTGTCCACCCAAAATGTGGAGAGACTCACCTTTGTCAAGATGAATCAGGCGTGGATCAGCCAGGATTTCCACACACCAATGTCTGAAGCATCAGATTAGATCAGCCATGCTGCCTTACCCAGACTTTGACAAATGAGTCTTGATTCTTCTGGCTACCTGCTTCAGCTACTATTGTGATGCTTCCACCCGCCTGATGCCACACATCTGCTGCCAGCTGCTCCTTCTACCACCCACCATCTTTACCAGGGACTGGTATTGCCACCTACTTCCCCACTCTTCACTGGGCCATTATGTAGCCTTCTGATGCTGCTGCCTCCTCAGCACCCAGGTCTCCTCATGCTGCTGCTGGTGCTGTCACCTCCAGGCTATGTCACCATGTCACTCTCTGGCTTGATGCTGCTGCTGCTGCCACCTCATCATTATGTCACCTAGCTGTCACCAGCTCAAAATGATGTCATTGGGCCACTCTCTGGTCTGATGCTGCTGTTGCTGCCGCCACCTCCACACGGTGTAATTGTGCGAATCTGTGGCCTACTCATGCTGCTGCCACCTCACACTCTGCCATGTTGCCACTCTGTGGCCTATTCATGCTGCTGCCACCTCCATACTCTGTCATTTTGCCACACTGTAGCCTACTCATACTGCTGCCACCTCCACAATCTGTCATTGTGCCATTCTGTGGCCTACCCATGCTGCTGCCACCTCCACAATCTACCACTGTGCCCCTCTGTGGCCTAGTCATGCTGCCGCCACCTCCACGCTATGTCGTTGTGCCACTCTGTGGCCTACTCATGCTGCTGCCACCTACACACTATGTCATTGTGCCACTCTGTGTTGTTGTTGTTGGAACCTCCACACTCTGTCATTGTGCCACTCTGTGGCCTACTCATGCTGCTGCCAACTGCCCACTCTCTCACTTGACCACCCTGTGGTTTCCTAATGCTGTTTCCACCCTCCACCACTCTTTGACTTTGCCACTGTGTTTGGTTTCCCATTCTTTTAATCTGTCAGATGGAATGAAAAGGACAAACACAACCGACTGTGTCTTTGGAGAAGCCGTAAGACATGGTCCTTTGTTTGCATCAGGATTGTCTGATGATTAGGTAACCAAAAGCAGGAGTGGATACAAACCACAGAAGACATGCAAATATTTCATTTACTCTGTTTTGGATCAACTCCTGTTTCTTTTTGGCTTTAGCAATACTGATGGATTATTGACTGAATGAAAGTGAACACTGAAATTACTGCCGACACCCTCTCCACTCTTTCGGGGGGAGGTGAAGGGTCTACATTTATCAGCGTTTAATAGAATAGATTCATAATCTGTGGAATCATCTGATGACAATGTAAAAAGACTGCTTTCTTTGACGCTATAGTGGGATCTTGGCCCTCTGCTCGGTTCTTTCTTGCTGGCGATGACATTACCCTGTCAGGCTGCGTTCCCTTTTCAGTTATTTGGTCAGTTTTGACCCTGCAACTGCCCAGATAAATGAAGTGTGAAGTGATTCTAAGAGCGGTGCTTATCATCTGTGTGTCACTAAATCACAGAATTGTTTCAATACCAAACCACGCTCCCTATGCATATTTTTGCATGGCACAATGTTCTACAACACAATGCAGGCTTTCTGCAGCCAGGAAATAGCTGTTTTTAAAGCGATTCATCGCAAATAAATTTGGAACAAAACACATTTTTTGAGAAAAATTCGGCGAATAGGTCGAATCGAATTTTTGAGAAATTCACTCATCTCTACTCACAACCAAACAGCTCAGTGATAAGTAGCTCACTGGGCAGTCACAAATATAATGTAGGATAATTTAGAGCAGGAAAGGTGTATACATGCCACCCTACAGCAGATAGTACCAAAATAATTGGATATACATTGGAGATACTAGGACGCAGGAGTAAAGCAAAGAACTAGTACAATACAAGACATGGCAGTAAACTACAATGTCATGGCTTTCTGGGACAGGTGAGAAGTACCAAATAATAATAATATTAACAATAATAATAATATCCACACACAATATATCACAAGCCGTCTATACAATATAGATAAATTGCTCTGATTTTGTCTTGATTACTATAATTAATTGATAATTGATACCCCCTCAATAAACTCTTCTCTATCTAATGTGACCTGAATGCAGCAGTTAGACTAACTTTTCTGTCCAATACCTAAACCAATGCCTCAACCCTGTGCCATTAACTGTACTGACTGCCCATTAACCTTAGAATAACATTTATATTTATTATTCTTACATATAAATCTCTCTACAGTTTTGCACTTTATCGCCTCTCTGATTTCTATCTGCCAATTTACCTGTACTTTGTTCTGCCAGAGGTCTAAGTCTAACATTCTCTATATTCTAGACCTTCCACTCTCATCTCCAAGAATTTTCCCATTTTGGATAATAGCAGCAATCTATACAGTCCTACAGAACATGTCACTCCACAAGCAACTTGTCTGGAATGGCTTTAAAAAGTTCCTGATTTCATCCACATTGTGGACTGCCCTGTCTGCCTAACCTACAGTTCTGGTTCACAGAAAGTACTGTACATTACAAAAGTGCCTACATTTTTATTTAGAAAATAATAAATAATAGTTTATTTTTGACTCCTTCAGCGAACCAGTTTCACTGCATCTTTGGTAAAACCATTTACGCACTAACTTGTTCAAATCTTGATGTGGCTTTCACCATTTTTGTTTTGCATTTTGTTAGTATCGTTCACTGTTTAAGAAGCTGTTGTCTGCTGGTTATGATCAACATTACAGCACCTCTCTAATCTTTTGTTCTGAGAATGGCATTCTTCTAAATCTTAGCCTGGCACTCTCTTTCATGTCTGGTCCTAAACACTGCTTCCCCTTTCATTACTGGCCCCCAACACTGATCACCTTCTTATCCATGGTCTCCAGCACAGAATGCCTTAAAATCTTGGTTACTAGCATGGTACCCTTCTCATAACTTGTTTCCAGAATTGGTTCACCTTTTATTCTTACCCCCAACATAGCTTCCTTTGTTATGCCTAGGTTGCAGCATGATCATTCCTCCCATTTCTGATCTTAAATATAGCATACACTTTACATACTGATCTCCAGCATGACTCTCCAAGTCAATATTGCTCCCTAATATGGCTTCATTCTGTATTTTTCCCCGTGCTGCCATACTTGGCACTTCATTGGCAGTATGCAGGCCTTACAAAAAGAATTATCAAAAGAGGATATGGCTTGCATCTTGTTTTCCTCGCCTTGGGTCTTATTTAGAGATGGGCAAATTTCCCGAAATTCGTTTCGTTCACTTCGCCGAATTTCTCGGCAAAAAATAACTTCGTTCCGAATTACTTCGGGATGAATCACGTTAAAAAACAGTGATTTCCAGGCTGCACAGAGCCTGCAGGGTGCCGTAGAACGTTGTGCCATGCTTAAATATGCAGAGGGAGCTTGATTTGGTCTTCATACAATGTTGTGTTTTAGTATGACACGCACATGACTGCCACCGCTCTTAGAATCACTTCACTATAAAATTCCCTGGGCACTTAAGAGGGCAAAACTGACCAAAAAACTGAAATGGGGATGTTGCCTGATAAAGTCATGCCCGAGGGAAAAATGGGAAAAAAACAAGCTGAGAGCTCAGGTGGCAAAAATTAGTGGGCAGAGCGTGGAGGTGACGGCAGCAGCCCAAGCAGCATGAGGTCAGACAGTGGCACAATGACATTCTGGAGGGTGCAAAAACAGGGAATAGGCCACAGAGTGGCAAATGAACAGAGTGTGTAGATCAAGGCATCAGCCACAGCAGCAGCATGAGGTCAGACCAGTGGCACAATGACAGAGTGTGTAGGTCACGGCAGCAGCCACACAGAGCATGAGGT
>JAODAL010048215.1:0-29204 GCA_025379985.1 Phyllomedusa bahiana | reverse complement strand
CAGTTGAAAAAAGTGTATGTCACAACTCTGCAGACCTCATCCAATGATCATTTCTCATATCTGTAGAGCTGTTACTTCCTTCCTTTCATAGCTGCGATACTAAATGATTTAGGTCATAAAAACCAATTGCAAAAGTGCTTATTTTACTATTACCATCATTACAGATATAACCTTTGTAGCGAGAAAACTCCTTTAACTCCTTAACGACCGGCATTTCAGGTCGTTCGTCTGCAGCGACGTCTTAAGACGTCGCTGCAGACATCTGAGTTTGCGGCGCTCGGTGCCGCAGCAGCGCTAGGATCGGGGCTGTAGCACACAGCCCTGATCCCAGAGCATCCCCTGCCAGCACCGGGTAGCGGCGGAAACCTGCGGTCCCCGGTGCTTTAACCCTTTGATTGCGGCGGTGCGTTACCGCAGCGCAAACAAAGAGTTTCCCTGCTCTGTCGGGTGATCGGAACATCCGGTCACCCAACAGAGCTCGGGGAACGGCTGCACAGTCAGCTCTGGGGACCTAGAGTGGCCCTGGAGCTGTCTGTGTATCAAGCAAGGGACCTGGACACACTGTGTGCTGTCCAGATCACTTCCTGTGTCAAAGTGACACAGATTAGAATGTATTAGCATATTCATATATGCTAATACATTACTTAGTGTTTTAAAGAAAAAAATTGTAAAACAGTTCTCCCTTCAGAGGATTAAAAAAAAAGTAAAAAAAAAAAAACTGAAAAAGTGTAAAAAAATTAATACAAAAATAAATAATAAAATAAAAATAAATATTTAATAAAAAATAATTGTGCATATATTACACACACAAAAATACCTACACATATTAGGTATCCACATGCCGTAATAGATTAATGTAGAATTAATCTAACAAGTTATTAAGTGTGAAGTGTGAATGGTGTAAAAAAAAATAAATAAATAAATAAATAAATAAATCAGCATTCATAAGCAAACTTTAACTATTCCCCCATAAAGTACAACATGTCTTGAATAAAACGAGGCCTCATACAACTGTTGAAACGCAAGGAGGCAAAAACAAAAAAAAAATGTTCTGGTCATTAACTACTTTTCAGGTGTTCGGCTTAAGGGGTTAATTTCTGCCTGTTTGCTTTCACCACTAGGGGGAAGGCTTTTTCATTCTAATTTATAACTGGAGTTACCATTTGAATATATAACAAGTTTTCGGGTCTCTCACCCCTGTACAGATATTTTATTCACAAGAAATAAATTAGCAAATATTGTTGAAATTATTACAATTCAGAGAATAAACATATAAAAATATTTAAAAAATGTTTAGAAGTGAACCTTCATTTTAAGGTGAAATGTTCAAACAATTTCCTTGCATATTCATTTTTGTTCCCTGATGTCCCTTTTTTCTCTATTTATTGTTGTGATAATCATTTTTGCTGTTGAGATCTTAAGAACATACTTGATGTATATCATTTTGTATAGACACAGAAAATTACTACAAGCACAAGTGATCCCAAACAACATGGCTGCAACATTTTAAATACTAAAAGAAGAAAGAGAAAGGGGACTGATCCCCAATAAAATCTATACATCAGTCTTTATTAATTCACAGATGTACAAAACATAATAAAAGAAGATGACTGCAAATGATTATGGAAAGAAATATATGGGGGGCCTGTATATCAAGTATCATCAAGAGAGGAGAGTGCATATCAAGAGTTTTTCAAAAGTGCAAGGCAAAATTTATAAAAATTTCTATCCCCCTCTTTAGAATAAGTGTCAATGTAATTCACCCATAGTAATTTTAGCCCCACCCGATATAAAAACCAAAAAAACCCCATCCCACACTTTTGGGGTTGTTTCCACAAGGGTGGGGAAAAAAAACACTTCGAAAATCGCCTTTATTGTTAAAGCGATTATTATCGACAAAAAGGTTGGGGGGGGGGGAAGGGGGGGGGGGGGGAACATTTTTTATGTTGTTTCAAAATTTTTTAGATCATGCAAAAATTTTAAAGGTTTTAAAATTGTCACATCTATTAAGATCGCGCCATTTTCGGGTTTTTCTGTCTTTTTTTGGCTCCCAGAAAAATCATTTTACAGAATAGAGCGGGGTTTAGATTGTGGGGCGACGTCAAAACCCTGGGATGTGAAAGGGTTAAAAAATTTGGCGGGAAAAATCACATGCCCCTCTTTTACATAGAACAGCTTTCCGGGTTCGCCCATTGTTCTCAAGCGTCTCAGAGCAAAAGGACTGCGCTTGCTTGTGCCCCAAACAGCTCGCGAAATTATTCTTTTTCTTCAAGAAAAACCCCCTACTATTAGCTGTGACCCTTTAAAAATTTTGTTAGTTTAGAGTTGGGAAGTTTTTTTATGTAGTTAGTAGAGAATTTTAAAAGGGGCATCTACCGCTGAAAAATCACGGGGGGGGGGGGGGGGGGGGGGGGCCCCCGCGGGCGGGCCCCAGACAAACTCTATAAAAAAATACTGGATAAATTTCACCAAGACTTATGTAGAGATTGCACTGCAATAGCTTTTTTATTAAAAATTTTCTATTGAAAAATTTCCTGGAAAAATTGGGCAGCCCGAACTTATAGGATACACATTTTTCTAGTAACTGCAGGTCTCTTTTTTAGGTGCAAAAACTCCACTTTTTTTATCAGGGAAAAACCCAAAAATTTCCCCGATAGGTGTTCAATTTTTAATTTTTGGCCCTTCCACCCTTTTTTTGATTTTAAACCACCTTGCACTTGAATTTGAATCCAGCAATTTTATTTGTCACCCAGGTGAAAATTTAAAAAGGGGCCAAAAATTTTTTTTTTTATACTAAAAAAATTTAACAGAATTTTTTTCGTGTTTTTTGAAATTTGGCGCACTAAAAGCTTTGTTTTATTGGGCAGCTTGCACTTAAAAACTGAATTCCCGCAATTTTAAAAGTTTACCACAGGTGAATTGAAAGGTGCCCCAAAAAATAAAAACTTGTTTTTTTTATAACGAAATTACAAATTAAACAAGAATTAAAGGTTGGGTTTTTTTTTTGAAATTTTTTTTGGGGCACTACAGCTTTTTTCATTTTAGGCAGCTTGCACTTAAAAACTTAATCCAGCAATTTTATAGTCACCACAAAGGGGGAATTTAAAGGTGCCAAAAAAAATCTTTATTATACGAATACATAAAAAGAACGTGTTTTTTGACTTTTTGGGGCACTACAGCTTTGGTTTTATTGAGGCAGCTTGCACTTAAAAATTTTAATCCCGCAATTTTATTTGTCACCCAAAAAACCAAAAGGTTGGGAATTTTTTTAATGGTTTTTTAAAATTAAAATTGTTTTTAAAAATTAAATAAAAATACTTTTTAAAAAAAAAATACGTGTTTTTTGACTTTGGCGCACTACAGGGTTTTGTTCCCTTTAGGCAGCTTGACTTAAAATTTAATCCCCGCCAAAATTTTATTTCACCCCAGGGGAATTTTAAAGGTGCCAAAAATATTTGTATTAAAACGAATACATAACAGATACGTGGTTTTTTTTACCCTTTTTGGCCCCAAATACAGCTTTTTTTCATTGAGGCAGCTTGCACTTAAATTTTAATCCCGCAATTTTAAATACACAGGGGAAAAAATTGGGGGGCCAAAAATTTCCTTAAAATCCAAAAACATTTCAGATTTCGGGTTTTTTTTACTTTTGGCGAGGCCCCTTTGTTGTTTGATCTCTTTGCATTAAATTTGAATCCGCAATTTTTTAGTCCCCCACATGTAAAATTTATAGGGCCAAAAATACCTTTTTTTATCCAAAAACATTTACAGATACGGGGTTTTTTCACTTTGGCCAGGCCAGTTTTTTGATGATCTACTTTTGCAGTTTATTTGAATCCACCCAATTTTGTTTTGGGTTTTAGGGGATTTTTTAGAAAAGCGGGGATTTGCCTCTTTTAAAAAGAGACTTTTCCAAAAATCTTCCATACCCTTTTCAAATTTTTTATATTTTTTGAACTTTGGGGGGGAAATTCAAAAGGTTTGGGAAGTGAGCAAAGAGGGGGGGGAGGACATGGAGGTAGAGGTACAAGAAAGGTGCCCTTACAGTGCTGGCGCAACAACCCGCCAGGGGGATCGTCAGTTGCAGGCCGTCAGGGGCCCGTCATTTGGTGTCAGGACCCCGTGAAATTCAGTAACGAACGCATGCCAATTTTGTTCTTCAGGGTTAATTGGGGGGAACCTGCAAACCCACAAATTGTCATGTTTTTGAATTTTTTGGGGGCATTTTCCCGTGAAATGCAGCAATACGGGTCCAATTCAAAAAATGGGGTTTCTAACAGACTTTTGTTCTTCACAATTGTCAAGAGTGGCTCAAGGTGATGTCTGTCAAAACGGAATGGAGGAAACCCTTTAAGGACAATATTGCAAAAGGATTGTTTTGAAAGATTTTTAAACATAGCTTCAACCCCTGTTTGAGACAACCCTTTAAATACAAATTAAAAAAAGAGAAACAAAGACATGGTGGGATTCCATCCTATTTTAAAATGTTTTTTCTAGAATTAAATACAAAAAATTATGTAAAAAAATAGGGGTAAAAAATTCCCTAAAATTTGTAAAAGGGGACTACGAAATTTTGCCCAAGTAGGTTATTCGGGACAGGAGTAGGAGCACGGACAGAGAACAAATACAGAGACAATTTCCTCCACCTTGAGAAAAATAAGAAAAAAAATCCCAAAAAAAAGGGGGCCCTGCGCGGAACAGGAGGTTAACCACCAGTATTTCCAAGTAAAGCTCAATTGGTCCGCATCATACGGAGGAGCAAGTGCTACCGGGACAGGGACATTATGCCAGGAAAAAAATGGGGTTGAAGACTCCTTTTTCCCGGCATTTTTTAAATCGGGGGGTCAGCGGGTTTGGGGTCTGCTGTGGCCCAGGACGGGTTAAGTCAATGTCCAGTAAAAACTAAAATGGGGGTTGAAAGACTCCTTTTTTTCCGGCACTTTTAATCGGGGGGGTCTGAAAATTTGGGGTCGCTGCTTTCCAGGACAGGGATATTCAATGTCCATTCAAGTAAGATGAGGTTAAAATCATACGCCTTCTGGCCTTTTAATTTGGGTGATGCGGGTTTAAAGGGGTCATGCTGGGGTACAAGACGGGGAAGTGAAGGGTTTTGTTGATTTTTTTTCTGTGGCTTTTATAAACCCAAATGTGTTCCTAAGATGTAGCACTTTTCCTTTGACTGTTGTGGGGTTTTAATTCCGCTTTCCAGCCCGTTTGGTGTAAGAAATGAAAGGGGTTGTTGCTCTCCCAAAAAACTTTTTTGCAACGCTCATAATCACCCTCCTATCGACATCTTGTCGATGATGGTCCCCCCCCTTCCCCACCATCGACGATTGATGGTCAAGTATCGCTCAACACAATCGCCCTTTTTGGGAGCTTGTTTAAAACATGATCAGAAAATGACCCAAATTTCTATATATGAGTTTTAATTGCCAAAAAGGTATCAAAAATTTACCCCGTGTCCCAAATAAAAAAAAATTTTTAAAGTGGGGATATAGGATCTCTATAATCCAAAAATAGAATACATTACATATGCGTACTGCAGACAGAGTGGAGATGCGGCGCATTCATACCGGAGGATGAAGGTCACAAAACGCTGCCCCACTTTCAGCAAGCTTGTCTGCACATGTCTGGAGAAAAAAAACGGAAATGCGCATCACACTTAAAGACACCGGAGTACCGCAGCAGACCACATAAATCCTGTGCATGCAGACCTAAATAGACAGTTTTTGGTTTGATACAGTTTTGGAGAGATTAGTACCATAATAATGTGAAATATATATTTTTGCTGGGGGTATTTAACAATAGTTTTCCCAGCCAATTCATGCTATTTGATTCTTCTTTGGTGATAACCTTTAAAATACTGTAACTCTTCTTCTTTAATGCTGTATACTTATTATATGATGCTATTAGCTTCCTCACTTATTTAGTAAATGTATTTTAGGAATCAGGATTTAGAATAAGAGCAGTCCTTGATTTGTGAACTGACAGACACAAATTAGAATGAGTGTAAAAAAAAGTAACACAGCTCTCCCTTCATGAGATTTAAAAAAAAGGTAAAAAAACGCAAAAAGTGTAAAAAAAAATTAATAATAAAATAAAAATAAATATTTAATAAAAAAATTATTGTGCATACATTAGAAACACAAAAAAATACACATATGAGGTATCAACATGACCTTAATAACCTGTAGAATTAATCTAACAAGTTATTAAGTGGGAAATGTTAATGGTTTAAAAATATGTTAAAAAACCAAAAACTTTAAAAAAAAAAATCTGCTCTTATTTATAAGTGAACTTAAACTTTTCCCCCATAAAGTACATCTCGTCTCGAATAAAATGAGGCCTCCTACAACTGCATCATTGAAAAGATAAAAAAGTTACAACTGTTGAAATTAGAGATGGGGGAATCAATTCTAATGAAGTGGAATTCGTTTAGAATTCAAGAAAACTTTGGTTCTGCACGAAGCCGAAGTTTAGGGTGATTCGCGGGAACAAAGGGCGACATGTATGAATCTCGTCGCGTCGGAGTTCACGTTTTCGCCCGATTTCAAGCGAAAGTTGCGCCTCATGTCAGCGCCTGAGGCACAGTGCGGGACTGCGCCTAAGATTCGCCGCCCGAGGAGGTGCGCTCATACATGCAGTGAAAAGTTCCCTGCGCCTCGCCAGAGTGTGAGGCGCACTGCGGGAATTAGGCGCAGTGCGGGACTGCGCCTAACATGTATTCCGATTCGAGACAGGCTGCAAAACAGAGAGAAATCATTAAACATGATAGTGAAGAGCAAAAAGAGTTGTCTTTCAAATGAATGAATGAATAAAGTGAAAAATCAAAGCTGTCTAAAAGTGATTAAATGTAGTGAAAAAGTGGATCATTAAAAATTAAAAAGTGAAAATATATAAGATCGCTCAAGAATTAAATCTCAGCTCTCAGCTCCCTGAGGCATGGAGTATGAATCAAAAAAATCATTTTTATTAGGTGTAAAACATCTGAAAAAGAGCTCAAACCTTATAAAAAAAATCACTTACAAAAAATCAATAACAGCGCAACATCAGGAATTTGGATATAGAAATTTGCCGGGAAATACAGTAATTCAAATTCTGTAAGCACTTCTCATTGGTCGGCATAAACCAGCCAATCAGAATAGGAGCGACAGTGACCCATTATTAAGCTATGGAGTAGTATTGACAATCAAATGAAAAGGCAGGACAGTTTCAAAATACAGTAAAAAAGGCAGAAAAGAGCTGATTGGTTGAGCTAGCAGGGCTTGTCTATCCCGGCCAATCAGAGCGTGAGCTACTTTTTCCCATTGTAGTCTACGGTGGTGGACAAAAGTATTGGCACCCCTGCAATTCTGTCAGATAATACTCAGTTTCTTCCTGGAAATGATTGCAATCACAAATTCTTTGGTATTATTATCTTCATTTAATTTGTCTTCAATGGAAAATCACAAAAAGAATTGTCATAAACCCAAAATTTGGGATATAATTCCACACCAAACATAAAAAAGGGGTGGACAAAAGTATTGACACTGTTTGAAAAATCATGTGATGCTTCTCTAATTTGTGTAATTAACAGCACCTGTAACTTACCTGTGGTACCTAACAGTTGTTGGCAATAACTAATCACACTTGCAGCCAGTTGACATGGATTAAAGTTGACTCAACCTCTGTCCTTTGTCCTTGTGTGTACCACTTTGAGCATGAGAAAAGAAAGAAGCCCAAAAGAAACTGTCTGGGGAAACTTGAAAATCCAAATTTTGAGGAGCATGAGCAATCTCAAGGCTACAAGTCCATCTCCAAAGACCTGAATGTTCCTGGGGTCTACCGTGTGCAGTGTCCATCAAGAAGTTTAAACCCCAGGGCACTGCGGCAAAACCCCCTAGATGTGGACGGAAAAGAAAATGGACGGAGATTTCAACGCAAGATTGTGCGGATGGTGGATAAAGAACCTTGACTAACATCCAAACACGTTCAAGCTGCCTTGCAGTTGAGGGTACAACAGTGTCAACCCGTACTATCCGTCGGCGTCTGAATGAAAAGGGAACTGTAGGGGTAGGTTTACCCAGGAAGACCCCACTTCTTAGCCTGAGACATAAAAAGCCAGATTTTGGAGTTTGCCAAACCTTACCTGAAAAGCCTAAAACGTTTTGGAAGAATGTTCTCTGGTCAGATGAGACAAAAGTAAGAGCTTTTTGGGAAAAGGCATCAACATGAATTTACAGGAAAAAAAAAGAGGCATTCAAAGAAAAGAACACGGTCCCTACAGTCAAACATGGCGGGGTTCCCTGATATTTTGGGGTTTTGCTTTGCTGCCTCTGGCACTGGACTGCTTGACCGTGTGCATGGCATTATGAAGTCTGAAGACTACCAACAAATTTTGCAGCATAATGTAGGGCCCAGTGTGAGAAAGCTGGGTCTCCCTCAGAGGTCATGTGTTTTCCAGCAGGACAATGACCCAAAACACACTTAAAAAAGCACTAGAAAATGGTTTGAGAGAAAGCACTGGAGACTTCTAAATGTGCCAGCAATTGAGTCCAGACCGAACCCCCATAGAAACACCTGGGAAATCTCAAAAGGGCAGTTTGGAGAAGGCACCCTTCAAATCTCAGGGACCTGGAGAAGTTTGCCAAAGAAGAATGGTCTAAAATTTCAGCAGAGCATTATAAGAAACTCGTTGATGGTTACCGGAAGCAGTTGTTCGCAGTTATTTTGGCTAAAGGTTGTGCTACCAAGTATTAGGCTGAGGGTGCCAATACTTTTGTCCGGCCCATTTTTGGAGTTTTGTGTGAAATTATCAATGATTTGATTTTTGTTTCATCCTCTTTTGTGTTTTTTCATTGCAAGCAAAATAAATGAATATATTAATACCAAAGAATTTGTGATTGCAATCATTTTCAGGAAGAAACTGAGGATTATCTGAAAGAATTGCAGGGGTTCCAATACTTTTGGCCACCACTGTATGGAGAGATCGGGGCAATGAAATCTCGGCTCTCAGCGCCGTGCGGCATGGAGTATGATTAAAAAAATCGTTTTTATTAGGTGTAAAAAAGAGCTGAAACCTTCTATAAACATACATCAATCAAATCCCTAACAACGCGTTTGTCACCGAGACCGGCGCTACATCAGGAATTGTGATAAATGTGATGTGATGTGTAAATTGCCGGGAAATACAGTGATTCAAATTCTGTAAGCGCTTCTTATTGGTCGGCAGAAACCAACCAATCAGAATAGGAGCGACAGTGAACCATTATAACCATATTATTTTCGTTAGCCCCATATTATTGATCATTGGCTAACGAAAAAAAAAGAAATAAAAATGAACTCATTGATTTCATTTTTATTTCTTTATTTTCGTTACCTCCATATTACTGTTCATTTTATATAGAGATTGGTACAACTTTGTGAGTCTTCTCATTTGATTTCTGCCATGTACAGTTTTATTATAGATTGCATAAGAAAACCCATAAGAGCGTCGCTCACTCTCCCATTGGCCCAAATAACCGCGCCTCTTTTAACTTAGCCAATTTACAAACAGAGCTCGCTCTGCATTTTCTTTTCCCCATAGAACTCTATAAGATAAGTAGCTCACCGCTGATTGGCTAAGCAGGACAAGCCTCTCTCCCCCCAACCAATCACAGTAAATAGAAATTTCCCATAGACAGTAATAACTTTTAGGGCGCCCTTCTATCGCGCCCTTCTTGCTCCACTCAAAATAGACGCATTGCATATGATTGGTGGATTTATATCTGCCGCCTGGTCTCAACCAATCAGCACTTTTCTGCCTTTTTACTGTATTTTGAACTGTCCCGCCTTTTCATTTGATTGGTCAATACTTCTCTATAGCTTATAATAGGTCACTGTCGCTCCTATTCTGATTAACTGGTTTATGCCGACCAATGAGAAATGCTTACAGAATTTGAATTACTGCATTTCCCGGCAATTTTCTATATCGCAATTCCTGATGTAGCGCCGGTGACGCCGACAAACACGTTGTTAGTGATTTTTATTTATGTAACTTTTTTGAAGGTTTGAGCTCTTTTTCTGAGAATGTTTTACGCTTAATAAAAACGAGTTTTGGAATCATACTCCATGCCTCATGGAGTAGAGAGCTGTGTACTTTTGTAACAGTCGACCTAGGGCACTTGCTGCGGCGGCAGCCTACCAGGTCACTACCCTTGGCATGACTTGCTTGCGGTGGCAGCCGAGGTAAAGCGTGGTACAGACAGGCGGTAAGGTCAGGACAAGTGGCAAGGTTCGTGGTCGAAGACAGGCAGGAAGGTCAGGGCAGGCGGCAGAGGTTCGTGGTCAGGAGATGGAGGCAAACGGTACGGTACAAGGAAGATCAGGACAAGACTTCAGGGAATGCTTTCTTTATGGGCAAAGGCCCTAAAGATCCGGCCGAGAATGGATGGAAGCATCCAGGTAATATTGAGGCAGCGCCTGGTAATTAGCCAATTACCGGCGCGCTGTCCCTTTAAATTTCACAGAGCCGGCACACGCGCGCCCTCAACCACGGGGACGCGCACGCCGGGAAGCAGGAGGCTGCTGACAGACCGGAGCGCGGCCGAGTGAGTACCGGCGCGCAGAGGAGCGAGAGCGCCCGTCAGCCGACATCTGGGCAGCGGCGGCACTCGCCCCAGAAGCGGAGGTACAGGCAGAGCTGCGACGGCACCCGCAGCCTGAGTTGTAGGCTGCATCGTCGTTCGCAACATCGAGAGAGGCAATAGTGGTATACCCACACCCCAACAAACATGGCGACAGGAATTTGGGGTGCAGGGCCCCTTCCCCCCGCAGCAGAAAATTTGTGCTTGTTATATGCAATACAAACAGGCAACATAACTTTTTGTGATACATTGGGAAATACCTGGCTGCCTCAGTTACTCGCCCGAGAGTCACCTAGGCACTGGAGTTTTTTCCAGAATCGGACATTTTTACAGTTCCAGATAAGGTAACCCCCTGCTCCACAGTGGAAACTAAGTCCCTTACACTTTTAAAGGCCTGTAGTGGACAGTAGATGAGCGATTGCGTCAACTATCGTCATCGGATCGTTAGTCGATATCGTCAATTTTCATGCCGATATCCGATATCCGATAATAGATAATCACCGATGACCATTAAAGTCTATGGGAGAGGAACAACACCTTCATTCTTACACCCAAACAGGGCTTGAGAAGATAGAACTAACATCCACAACAGTAAAATGGATACGTGCTACATCTTAGGTAAGACAATTAAGCAACAAGAGTCACAGAAAAAAAACTCACAGACTATTCACTATCCCTGTCTTGTACCACAGCTTTGACCCTTTAAAACATGCATGACCCACAAATTAAAAAGTGCCAGAAGGCAGTATTATTTGAATCATCATTTTACTTGAACTGGACATTGACTATCCCTGTCCCAGAACGCAGCATGACCCTTAAACCTGTCTGACCCACAGATTAAAAAGTGCCAGAAAAAGGAGTCTTTGAACCACCATTTTTAGGAAGGAATTCCACCACGTCGTTGTTTCTCTTTTTTTTAATTGAAATTAAATGGGTTGTCTCACTACAGGATTGCTAAGCTATGTTAAAAAAATCTTGCAAAAACAAGTTCTTTTTTGCAATATGTGTCCATTAGCAGGGGTCCTACCATTCCTTTTTTTGACAGCACCATCCCCTTGAGCCACTCTTGACAATTGTGAAGAACAAATGTCTGTTAAAACCCCATTTTTTATAATAGGCCCTTTAAAGTATAGCTGCTTTTCCCCGCAACATCCCCCCCAAAAATTCAAAACATGACCCTTGAGCCACTCTTGACAATTGTGAAGAATAAATGTCTGGTAGAAACCACATTTTTTTTTTATAATAGGACCTATAGTATTGCTGCATTTCACAGCAGCATGACCCAAAAAATTATAAAAATGACTTCTCAGCCACTGTTAAAAATTTTGGGGTGAAATGCCACTCAGAAGCCACATTTCTTTTCCAAAGGCCCATGTTTTTAGTTGTATCTCACACGCACCATGACCCCAAAACCATTGACAATGTGAAAAATTCTAAAGATGAAGTGAGTGAATGGAATACGGTTTTTTCATGAAACCTTGGTGTCTTTTACAGTCTCCTCATCGCAAAACCAGAAAAATTAACTTTTGGGAACTTAGAATAAAAATTGCAGTAATAAATGATAATTTTAAAAAAAAGTTTGCAAGAGGACCATTTCTTTAGGAAGAGGAATGTGAAGTAGACGGGCAACTAATCGGTGACCTCGGCAAAATTTGGGCCACAACATCATCAGAGATCCATGCCTGATTCATCTTTATGAAAGTCAAACGATCCACATTATCTGTGGAAAGCCGGATGCGTTTGTCTGTAATGACTCCTCCAGCTGTGCTGAAGGTCCGCTCGGGTATGAGCGGCTGCGGGCAGGACAACACCTCTTATGGCGTGGCCAGCGAGCTCGGCCCATTTATCCATTTTGGATACCCAGAAGTCGATTGGGTCCGGAACATATCAAAAAACACGGTGTTGAGACGCAGATAGTCGTGCACCATGATCTTAAGCCGGTCTCTGTGTGTTGTATGTTTACCCTGCATTACATGCGTTGGGGAGGTGGTAAATAAAGATTGCCAGAGGTTACCCATTAGGCTTCTGTCACAATGCCTGCTGCTGCTGCTGCATCTACTTGACACTCTACTGCTATCACGTTGCTGACTTTGTTCCACCGTGACATTTGAAGAACGTGAAGCAGACGCAACAGGTGTCTCCAGTTGATCAATCAGCACGGTCTCCAATTCCTGCATTTTACTCTCTATTTGGGTGGGTGGAAGGAAAGTGCTGAGTTTTGCTTTGTACTGGGGATCGAGGAGGGTGGCCACCCAGTAACTGTTGTTCAGTTTAATGGCCTTAATGCGAGGATCATGTTGGAGGAAATGGAGAATCCAAGCACTCATGTTAGAGATGGAGCCTTGATTTCCCAAGCCTCTGGGTCGAGGGGCACTAGCAAACTGATCTTCCTCATCTTCCTCCTCCGCCTCAAACTCGTGCCAACCTCTTTCCTATGCAGGGACGTCGGTAACGTCGGTGTCCAGGAATACCTCATCCTCCTCCTCCTCAGCTTCCTCTGGCACAGCCTCAACACAGCCCTGACTTGCCTCAGATGATGCACCCTAAGAGCTGAGGCACCGCCTTGCACTAGCCCTGGACCCCGAACCACTGCCTAATGAAGAACGATAAAATTGTGAAACTGTCGGGCCTTCTTGATTCAATGGAGAGAAAGGCTCCGTATCCACATCTGTGTCCGTCTCCTCCTCTGTCGCTGGTGGGACCTGATATTTCAGAGTGTACAACGATAGTTCCAGAATTAAGATCACCACAATGCTCATGCTGACAAGGACATTGTCCGCACTGACCATTTTGGTGGCTTCTTCAAAACTGGCAAGGATGGTGCAGAGCTCTGTCACCTGCCTCCACTCTCGGTGGCTCGACACCCCAAGGTCCGCACCGCTTCTTGTCAGGCCATTTGTCACTTCGTACTGCGTAATGGCATTGCGCTGCTGCCACAATTGCTGGAGCATGTGGAGGGTGGAATTCAAGCGTGTTGCCACATCAACAATGAGACGGTTGACGGGGAGGCCGAGGGTGACGCTGCAACGCAGCCCGGCGGGGCGAAGCAGGGTGCGAATGGCGGAAGTGTGAGCTCAGACCTCGAGCCTTCTCAGCATGCAGTCCAGACCCGGTACGCTTTAGAATTTCTGGACGTCAAGGTTCAAAGACATTTGCCAGGCAAGGGGTGTGCTCCAGCCTACCGATCTTTAAGGGCGTCCAGCAGATTTCGACCGTTATCGCACACCACCTTGCCTGGCACAAGGTCACCCAGCCAGCACTCGGTCTCGTTGCGAACAGCCGTCCACAGCTCCTGACCTGTGTGTTGATGGTCTCCAAGACAGATTAATTTCAACACGGCCTGGTTTTTTCTGGGCCCCGTGAAAACCACCAGAGGACCTTGGGGGGAAAAAAACTTGCACCATCCCTGCGGTTTTTTAAAAAGGGGGCGCCGAGCCTGAAAGCCACCGTTACCACCAGAGACATCCACCCAGCTCAACCAGTGAGCTGTCACAGAGATATAGCGGCATTGGCCATGCTTACTAGTCCATGTGTCGGTGGTCAGATGGACTTTGCCGGACACATATGCAGACAACTCACTTGAAATTTTAGATGACACGTGGCTGGCCAGGCAGAGACGGCTTTTCTGGAAAAGAAATGCCTGCTCGGCATCTGGTATTGGGGACAGGCAAGGGCCATGACGTGGCGGAACCCATCTGTGTCCACTAAACGGAAAGGCAACATTTCCAAGGCCAAAAGCCTGGCAATGCCGACATTCAGGCTTTTGGCTTTGGGATGGTTTATGTTAAAGTGTTTCTTATGCTCCCAAACCTGGTAGACAGAAGGCTGGATGCTAGACTGGCCGTTGTACGGCATGCAGGTCGTCAAACTGGTGGAAGGAGAAGGGGTAGAATGGGTCTCTGGTGGTGCTGGTGGGATGGGACGACAGGGAGGCTGAAGTGGAGGCTGATCCTTGATCATGACTCTGAGTTACATGGGCAGCTGAGGAACGCTTGGTGGTGGCGGAGGAAGAGGAGGCGGAGACAGAGGGTGTGACAGTGGCTTGAAGCCCGGCATTGGTGTGGCCTTTTTTGGCCAAGTGTTCCCTCCATTTCAACTCATGCATTCGCTGCATGTGACTGGACATTTTGGTGGTGGTTAAAGACCTAAGATTCTTACCTCTACTGATGCGATTATGACAAAGGCGGCATATGACATCGCTGGGTGAATCAGAGGCTTGCTCGAAAAAGGCCCAGGCTTGAGAGGTCCTGGACCTTTTTGACGGCGATAAGCGCGGAGCGGTGTTTCCGCTGATCCTGGCTGGAGGAAATACTCCGGGACTTGTGCGACCACCCCTCTCCCTTTTTGAGGCGGGAGTCTTATGACACTACCCCATCGTCTTCCCCTCGTCCAGTGTTGAAGCGCTCGCAAGCAAATTCTGCTGACAAGACCACATTGGATTCCGCAATGTCGTCATCATCATAATCAACACAGGTGACTTCCTCGTCCTGACATTCTGCATCCTGGAGCTGCGGGCTACAAGCAACAGGCTCTGCTAGGCGTTGACGACCGCCCGGGATTTTTGCCGATTGCCCGGGTTTTCCTTCTCCTCCCAGAAAATCACGTTTGGCGTAAAAATCTCCTTTTTGGCCCTTGACTTTTACATTTACCCCAACGCATTTTGCATAAAAGGGGTCTTAGAAAATGGAATCCACGGGGGTGGTGCACGAGTTAATTTGACTGCTTCGTTTCATTTTGATAGCTGACGATGATGACAGACATTTGGGCCTGCTTGGGGACAGGGGAAACGCGGGATGCGGGTTGCTTTAAACCCCTGAAAACAATTGGCGAGCTGTTTTACTAAATTCACGGGCCCTCCCCAGCGTGAAGGCCGACGACCTCAACCGACGATCCACGACTTGTTGTTGTCCCCAGCACGGAAGGACCCCTTCCTCGTACCTCTGCCTCCATTCCTCCCCCTTTTTTTGCGTTTTCCCACCCCATTTGCTCCATTTTTCAAAAGAAAAAATTTTAAAGAAGGTATGAAATTTTTTGACAGTTTCTTATGAAAAAACGGCAAATCACACTATTCTTAAACCCCTTTTTTTTTTCCCAACCATAAGTTTAAAAAAAATAAATTTTTCTAGCAAAACCCGGAAATGCTTTTGGGGAAAGAAACGTAAGACAAAAAAACAGTGTTCTTCCTTAGCCCCAGGATTTACAACTCCCCCATGGGATGAATTGAATATTCAACAAAATACAAAAAAGGGCCTGGCCCAAACTGAGATCACCGACACAATAAAAACTTTTCAAAAGTTACAGGGTGAAAATCAGTTTTTTGCAGCAATGACAAACAGAAAGTTACTAGAAAATTTTTCATCAAAATTGTATACAACTGGCATGGAAAAAAAAACTGAGCCACCCCACTGCAAATACCGCTTTTTAAAAAGTTTTACAATAAACAAATGGGGGTTTTTAAAAAAAGAAAAAACCAACAGTAATTTAAAAATTTCTGTTCCCAAATTTAATAAAAAGGTGGCTTTTTGAAAAAACGGGGGCAACCAAATGAAATAAGCTTTAAAAGTTATACAAAAAGAAAAGGGGGTTTTGAACAATGAAATACATCTGCTTTTACAAAAATTTTCTGTTCCAATAAAATAAAAATTTGGTCTTTAACCAAAAACTGGCTCGCCAAAGTAAAAAAACACCCTTTATTTAAAATTTATACAGATAAGAAAAGGTGGGTTTTGCAACAATGAAATACACCTGCAGTTACTAGCAAATTTCTGTATCCTAATATAAGTACAAGGTGGGTCTTTGAACAAAACTGGGCTGCGCCAAAGTGAAAAACACCTATTTAAAATTTATAAGGATAATAAAAGGTGGGTTTTGCACCTATGAAATACACCTGCAGTTACTCGAAAATTTCTATATCCTAATATAAGTACAAGGTGGGTCTTTGAACAAAACTGGGCTGCGCCAAAGTGAAAAACACCTATTTAAAAGTTATACGGATAATAAAAGGTGGGTTTTGCACCTATGAAATACACCTGCAGTTACTAGCAAATTTCTGTATCCTAATATAAGTACAAGGTGGGTCTTTGAACAAAACTGGGCTGCGCCAAAGTGAAAAACACCTATTTCAAATTTACATTTAATCTAACGTAGTTCAATGAGTCTGACATAGTCCAAATTGAAAACCTGTACAAAAATAGAAACACTAAAAAAAACATAACAGTACTAAAGTCAATCCCCTCCATTGCCTGAATATCATGCTTAAAGCTGATCATTTGGGGGTGCAAGGGACAGAATGCAGGCCCAACAAATGAAGCTAAAACCACAGTAAAGTCTGCAGTGGAATGGTCCTCTATCCCCCCTTCCAAGCAGATCTTGTCTGTAAACTGTTCCTTGTATGTCCCTCCCCCACCATTATGTAATGCATCCTAGTGCCAACACAAAATACAACCCTCACTCTATAAACCCTCCATCACCTCTACCTATCACCACATAGCTTCACTACCTTTACCAATCACCCCATGGGGAGTTTATATAGTCGTGGGCACAGGTAGAGACATGCTGGAAAATTGAGGAGTGTGGAAAATTCTGCATGGACAAGTCACGGCCAGGTGAAGACATCACGGTGGTCTGGAAATGATGGGGAAACAAAGGGAAAGACTCCCACCAGAGAAGACATCACCTATGAGTCACTGGATAGAACTGCACTGTAACCACTTATACTTCTGCAGAGCCTGTGTACAACTGGTATCTACCACTATATCATAATTGTATAATGGTAATATTGTTAGTAGTGCAATGGTTTATATTCTGGAACAGTTTGGAGGAATCTCCCAGCCAGCTCTCCTAGATGCTGGATAGGCTATCCAACATCCAAGAAAGCTAGGAGATGCCACACCTCTCAAGTAGCTTTCTTCCAGAACTGTTGCACTGATTCATGTGGTAGGCATGGTGTGTGTGATGGGGGTATTTTTTGTTATAAAGGGGATATGGCTTATGACAATTCTGGGCAGCTCATTAGCTTCCTTAAGACCCCTTTAAAAAGTTGGGAAGTATGGATAAACAATGAAGGACTACTTCCATTGTACTACTGAACAGTTTAATCTCCTAAAAATGGTCATCTATGTGTGAAATTATTGGATGCAAGTTTAAACATATAGACAAAGACTGAGCACAACTCCTCCATGTACTACTGATTAGTAGACACACTCATAACTGAGAACCTGATGGCCCTTTCACAGGTATCTTATATTGTTGCATATTTGTCCCAATAAACAGTTTATAAGCAAAATGCCAACTTACACAATCAAGTGTTCGCATAAAAGTTTGATATCACATTATAGAAATAATTTGACTGTTAGCGATTTCCCCTCATTTAGTACCCAGAATTAAGCGCAATTGGGAGATTTGGACAGATTCAGATTTTTTCGAGGATCTGTAGAATCCCCTTAGTAATTAAGAAGTTTGTGAGTCATGCTAATTCTGTTTGTTTTTTGTTTTTTTCTGTTTTATCTTGAGCCTGATTTGACACTGTTATCTTGATCAATGATAATTAACACCACGATCTCTTACCATTTCTTCTTTTTTTTTTTTTTCACTGTATATCTTTACCTTATTGCTGTGGATGTTATTATTAATGTCAACCTCTGAATTGTACTGTGACTATGTCAGTTTGTTACTTGCTTTCTCTGTTTGACTAAAATGTTTTTATTTGACAATTTATCTTAAAAAATAATAAAAATTCTTATGGTTAAAAAAAAGAGGACCCATAGACACTATAATAAAAACGTCCTGTTGTCTCCAGGAAAAAAAAAAAAAAAAAAAGAATTAATTTGACTGCAATCTTTGCTACTTCAGGTTGTGTAACTAGGGATGAGCGATTATAATCGACAAAGTTGAAATCGGCACGGTTTTTACGTTGATCGGAAATTATAGGTGAGAATCTGCGCATAATCTATTACTATTGCGCCATTTTCGGTGCTTCCTGTCATTTTGGCGGCCAGCAAATCAGCTTAGAGCAGGGTGAGCTGGGTGTGCGACGTTATGACTGTGTATGGTTGTCATTGGCTGGAAAAATCACATGACCTCGTTTTGCATAGAACAGCGTTTCCTATTCATCATCAGTGTTTCAGTGTCTCTCACTAGAGCAGGATGTTTGCTAGATCTCTCTCAATACAGCTCAGCTCAGCTCAAAGAAACAGTTCTCTTTATTCATACTATGCTTTTAGCTGTGAACATTAGAACATAGGTAGATTAGAGAATTTCAGCTCTTAGTTAGTTAGACAGAGACTTTTAAAGAAGCATCTAGCGCTGTACAGCCGCGGGGTGGGAAGGGGGGGGTGGGGTTTGTGGGTGAACACAGACAGACAGGCAGGCAGGCTTTTGAAAGGAGAGTGTATATTGTGCAGCCCAGACTCTGCTTTGAACCTGCATTGAAATGGCTTTTTTTTTTACCAGTTTTTGGCCAGCACACCTCGCACCTGAGGTGAAATAGTACCTTTTATTTTGTGCAGCCCAGTTTTGTTCAAAGATCCACCTTGTACTTAAATTAGGATACAGAAATATTCTGGTAACTGCTGTTGTATTTCATTGGTGCAAAACCCACCTTTTCTTATCCGTACAACTTTTAAATAGGTGTTTTTCACTTTGGCGCAGCACAGTTTTGTTCAAAGACCCACCTTGTACTTATATTAGGATACAGAAATTTGCTAGTAATTGCAGGTGTATTTCATAGGTGCAAAACCCACCTTTTATTATCCGTATAAATTTTAAATAGGTGTTTTTCACTTTGGCGTAGCCCATTTTTGTTCACAGACCCACCATGTATTTATTTTAGGATACAGAAATTTGCTAGTAATTGCAGGTGTATTTCATAGGTGCAAAACCCACCTTTTATTATCCGTATAAATTTTAAATAGCTGTATTTCACTTTGGTGCGGCCCAGTTTTGTTCAAAGAGCCACCTTGTACTTAAATTTAAATACAGAAATGTTGTGGTAACTGCTGTTTTATTTCATTGTTGCAAAACCCACCTTTTATTATCCGTATAACATTTAAATAGCTGTATTTCACATTGGTGCGGCCCAGTTTTGTTCAAAGAGCCACCTTTTACTTAAATTTGAATACAGAAATTTTGTGGTAACTGCTGTTGTATTTCATTGGTGTAAAACCCACCTTTTCTTATCCGTATAACTTTTAATAGCTGTATTGCACTTTGGTTCGCCGCAGTTTTTTTCAAATACCCACCTTGTACTTAAATTTGGATACAAAAATTTTGTAGTTACTGTTGGTGTATTTCATTGGTGCAAAAAACAACGTTTGTTATCCGTATAACTTTTAAAAAACTGTATTGCACGTGGTGCGGCCCTAGTTTTTTTCAAATAGCCACGTTGTACGACAATGACAAATTTTCTAGCAACTGTTCTCATTTGTCATTGCTGCAAAAAACTCGATTTCTCATCCATGTAACTTCTGAATAGTTTTATTTCGCTCGGTGAATCTCAGTTTGGCGCAGATAGCGCAATTGTATGATATTTTGTTGAAAACTATCAATTCCTAGTCCTATTGGGCAGTTGTAAATCCCTGGGACTGAAGCAAGAACACTGTTGATTTTGTCTTACGGTTCTTCCACCAGACCGCATTTCACAGGTATTCGCTAGAAACAATTCAGTTTCTAATCCTAGTTGGCTGTAGGAAATTAGAGGGATTTAAGAATAGCTGTGATTTGCCGTCTTTTAATAAGAGACTATCAAAATCTCTTCCATACCTTCTTACATTTTTATCTTTCTGAACATGGAGCGAAATGGAGGTGGTAAGCGAGCAAAGAGGGGTGTAGGACATAGAGGCAGAGGTACGAGAGAAGGTGCTCCTTTCAGTGCTGGCGACAACACACAAGTCAGCGGATCGTCGGTTGCAGGTCCGTCAGGCCTGTCATCAATGGGTCGGTGCCCTGTAAATCTCAGTAACGAACAGCATCGCCAATCTGTTCTTTAGTGGTTAATGCAACCTGCATCCAGCAGTCTTACCTCCTCATCCTCCCAGTCACGGCCACAAATGTCAATGTCCAGTTCAACTAAAATGGTGGTTCAAAGACTCCTTTTTCAGGCACTTTTTAATCTGTTGGTCAGACAGGTTTAAGGGTCATGCTGTGGCACAGGACAGGTATAGTCAATGTCCAGTTCAACTAAAATGTTGGTTGAAAGACTCCTTTTTCTGGCACTTTTTAAATCTGGGGTCATGCAGGTTTGGGGCTCATGCTGTGGCCCAGGACAGGGATAGTCAATGTCCAGTTCAACTAAAATGGTGGTTGAAAGACTCCTTTTTCCGGCACTTTTTAATCTGTGGGTCAGACAGGTTTAAGGGTCATGCTGCATTCCAGGACAGGGATAGTCAATGTCCAGTTCAAGTAAAATGATGGTTCTAATAATACTGCCTTGTGGCACTTTTTAATTTGTGGGTCATTCAGGTTTAAGGGTCATGCTATGGTACAA
Organism: Phyllomedusa bahiana; assembly: GCA_025379985.1. NCBI lineage: Eukaryota > Metazoa > Chordata > Amphibia > Anura > Hylidae > Phyllomedusa > Phyllomedusa bahiana. The sequence continues at coordinate 8,117 of JAODAL010048215.1, read as the reverse complement.
GACAGGGATAGTGAATAGTCCGTGAGTTTTTTTCTGTGACTCTTGTTTCCTAATTGTCTTGCCTAAGATGTAGCACGTATCCATTTTACTGTTGTGGATATTAATTCCAGCTTCTCCAGCCCTTTTTGGGTGCAAGAATGAAGGTGTTGTTCCTCTCCCAAAGACTTTAATGGTCATCGGCGATTATCTATTATCGGATATCGGCATGATAATTGACGATATTGACTATTGATCCGATGATGATATTTGACGCAATCGCTCATCACTATGTGTAACCAGTCATTCAACAGAATCTTTAGTCACTCCATAACAGAAATGAAATTCACTGGTGGCTGTCATTTGTTACTCCATGATGTAAATTTTTTCAGGGCTGCCAGTAAGGCACCCCACACATTGCTCCTGGCATACAATAGTACGTCAAGCATATCCATAAGCCTCTAATCAACTGCTTTCTGTCATCTAGATCACTGGAGTTATCATTATCTTAAGGACACAAGTCACCAGTGTTGTCTCATGTAAATATCTATTAAATACACATTTAAGTGTAACACATATCAAGGCTTCATATATCTGAGAAGACTAAAAATAAAACATATTGTAAGATCCAGAATTCGAAGATGAAAAATGATTGCCTTATAAGCAAAAAATTCTTAACAGTTTAAAGGGTTTTAGAGGTAGAAGCATTTCCCATTAATAAGATAAATATTCAGTAACCGTCTTCTGCTTAACAATTACCATGCAATCTGTGTGCCATATCCATTCTGGCAGTAAATTTGAAAGGTAGGCAAATATATTTTTTCCAGAACTATATAATTGTGTCTTTGAGAGGCCATGGATGGCTATTATAGTTTCAAGTTAACAGTTTATCAGAAAAGCACATAAATTTTAATACTAGCGTTTATTGCAAAGCATTTGGTAGGGACAGCTATAGCAACTTAAATGCTATTATATTAGCTAAAACTGTAAGACCATCAAAACAAAATCAGATACTGATTTTACATTTAGTAATTTGTAAGAAACATGCCTCTTGAAAACATATGATCAATACCTGAAAGCATTTTATAGCTGAATTAAGATTTAAACATGACACAACTGGGAGACACTGTCTAATGTCCCATTCACATCAAGTTTCAAAGCTACATTGCCAGTTACTGAGATGATTCCTTGAGAAAAGTATTCCACAGTATATCACAGCATAGTCATAACAGACTACAGGACAAATTAATTATCTTCTGGAATACATTTGCAATATTTCATGTTTGTACATGCCTTATGTGTAGGACACATAAAATATATACAAATGTATTCCACAAATACAAAAGAGATACAAAAATACAATAGTGCAATTGTAGTACAAAAAAGACTGTTTGTCTTATAGCTCTGCCTCAGTATGCAACAGGATATCTTTTTCAAGGTTTACCTATGGATACTGCTGACGGAGCCATAGAGGAGAATGTGAATGGCGCCTAATGGCTACTCTGCAAGCTATTGATCTGAACTTTATAGTAGGATGGCACAAGTAACCTTTTGTTCCGTAAATTGTAATGTTTGGCAACATTAATAAAAATAAATTTGCAGATTAATTTACCTGATTCTGAAAGAGACATCAGATTGTGTAATAATGTACATTTTAAAAACAGTACTGTAATGTATCAGCCTTGTATTTCACAGTGTAGTATTATGTTAACATGGTACAACATACAATGATCTTCACTTCTAAAAATTATTTATTCCCCTTCAACATGTCTATGTTCAAAACACTGAATCATAGAGGATTTAGTTAGACTTTTTTAACACTGATCAATAGGAAAAGACTCTTTAGTGTCAGAGGAAAGAAATCTCTACAAATTAATCTGCATTCATTACAATTATTAAACACAAAATAATTGAATGGAGTTTTATGAATGATATGATAATGGAACTCCTACTCCTCAGCATTTTCCTTTAGTGCACATACAGAAATTATATTAACAACACAGATGTGAGATGTAAATGTATTAGCATCCTCAGAAGGAGGCTGCCATTGATATAATCTCATGCCACTGATGCATCTGGATAAGGTTCTCATCTGAGGAAGAAGCCACTTAAATCAAATGATACCGTTCCTAAAAGGGATGTCAAGTTTAGAGAGCCCATTCTCATAAATTATCCCCTATCATGTAGTTCAGAATTAATAGAGTGTGTGTTTGCAAGGGATAAGCCAGACCCCAGTTCACAATTCTCATCTTATGGCCAATGTGAAGAGCTGTTAAAAAGAATACCTTCGTCTTAAGGACCTGTCCAGTCATGTATTGTACAGATAAGGTCCCAAACACTTTTTCTATAGACTACATATTTAATTAAATTGAGGCACTGTGTAATGCCTAATTTCCCCAGTGGTGGCAATGCAGGAGACATTGAATACATAGGGTCAGATGTATTAAAATGGTCTAGATCTAAAACTCTCTTTGTTGCCCAGAGCAATCAAGCCGAATGCCCTTTCATTTCATATAGTGCCCTGGGAAAACCGCTCTTGTTTCTATGGGCAAAAACGAGAGTTTTATACCTAGACAGTTTTCATACATGTGGCCGTTACTGTCAGATATCTCTACAGATATTTTCTGTGGGGTCCCAGCAGTGTGATTCTTTGTAATCAGCTTATTGTCAAGAGATCCTTCTAAGCAGTAGGGAATGTCCAAAACAATAGGTGTATAATAAGAATAAAAGTACAACATATATTGAAATGTGAATAGCATCTATCATACATTTTAATGCTCCACTGGATGCAATGCTTGGTTACTTTGACTGACACAAAACAAGTATGGTTTGTATGTCTGCATAAAAATTAACTTAATGTTATCAATTAACATTATAGCAGATCCCCAGGTGTGTTGATCCTGGGAACACTAAACTTATCTGCATTAACAATTGTTCATTCCCCAGGATAATTTAGTTAAAAGAAATTAAAATAGCACAGTGTGAACATAAATCATATGCATGTCATGTTTTGGGCACCTCGTGCATAAAACCAAAGAATGACCATATTTCAGCACCCGACTTTCTTGTAATAGTAAGCAATAAATGAGAATGCAAGAGAAAAAAATAAAATCACTAAATATTCTATATTCCATAAAAAGCAATAGATATATAAAAGAAAATTATTATTCAGATAAGAAGATATAGAGGAATAAGATTTTGAAAATAAAAAATGCAATACTGGCACGGACACACCAGTTCTAAATAGCTTTAGAGCAGTGTAGAATGCGTCAGTATGTATGAACCTGTCGTACTGCAGTCCATACATTTTTCACATCGTAGGTAGATTGTAAAGCCTAAATGTGCTGCACTGTATGGTAACGACCACATGACAAAGGACAAAATACTGTTGGTTTTGTGAGCAGAAAAATCGTCTGTCCTAGTATTTTGAACTGATTATGACACTAAGGGAGACATGTATGAAGGGTTTTTTGACCCTTTTATAGTGTAAAATGTGACAAAAGTAAGCAGACTACGATGTCTAATGCGCCAAATGAATGTGTTAGGTGCATTGTTCACAAGACTCAACACTTTTTAATGCGCCTAACATGTAGGGGCGCTCTGGGAGCGTGTCGCACCACACTCGTAATATTAGACACATATATGAATGCAGTTCAGCAAAACTAGGCACATTACTGCTCCAACAGGCAGACCAATTTTTATGAGGTCTGCCTGAACCAGAGTAGTCGATGTGGAGCTAGATTTGCTATTAGGGCAAGAAATGTCCAATATTTCTCAACTTACTTCAGTACAATAATAGACAGTAATATATAATCATTATCAAACTATATAAAATTAAATTATTTAAATGTAATAAAAAATGTTAATATATAAAATTAATATAAAAATATATAGTATCCCAAAAATTTTAAAATATCTCCGATAAAATGTATTTAAAATTAATAGAATCTAAAACTAATATTACATTAAATAACCCACTGATATTGTTGTTTAGATTTTTTAATTTTTAATTTTTACTACATTAAATTTGAAATGTATTTTTGCAGCTTTCATCCTTTATTCTACATACGGCAAGAGTTAACACACTACAGGTCTCGCTGGGACCTGTGTTCCAAGGTTTCGTAATGCTCCAAGCGCTCAGGCGAGGCAAGTTAAACTTTAGACACCATTTATAATCACACAAAACCCACTTTCATACATTCAGGTGCATTTTACACTGAAAACAAGACGCAATAATTCACTTTGAAGTGCCTTCTTTCATATATGTCTCACTAAGAGCGACATATATGAAAACTGTCTATGTCTAAGACTCACCTGGTTGCCCATAGCAACCAATCAGAGCCCCTCCTCTCATTTTTCCAGAGCACTATATGAAATGAAAAGAGTGTTCTGATTGGCTGCTATGAGAAACAAAGAAAGTTTTAGACCTAAACAGTTTTTAATGTGGCCTAGTTTTTTTGTCGGTTTTGTTTTTGTCACTGATTTGTGCATTGATTTTACATCGGGGTTTCATTTGGCTTTTTGATGTTTTGGGAAAAATTTTTGGGGCAGCGTGTAGTGAGACAATGATTATGTTGAGGCAAGAAACAATGGGATCTTTACTACTCTACCCACAAGTCACTTCCGAAGATTGAATCGGCCATTTTGGTAACACTGCACCCAGACGTGTTTTTTTAATATATTATTTTTTATTATATATATATTTATATAATATACACTCAGGCCCCTTTATTAGGGACACCTGTCCCAAATGCTCGTTAACATTAATTTCTAATCAGCCCCAAACACACGGCGGCAATCATGCTTTTTGGATGTAGACATGGTCAAGACAATCTCCTGGCCCCAGCATCAGTATGGGGAAGAAAGGTGATTTGGTGCCTTTGAAGTGGGATGGTTGTTTGGTGCCAAAGGGGGGGTGGGGCCCGAGTATTTCAGAAACTGCTGATCTCCTGGGTTTTTCACGAAAAAATTTTTAGGTTTACGAGAATGGTTCCGAAAAAGAAAAAACATCAGGAGCGGGAGTCGTGGGGGAAATGCCCCTTTTTGGGTGCCAGAGGTCAAAGAAATGGGCGATGGTTGAGTGAAGGGAAAACACAGTGATTTAAATAGCCACCGTTTCAACAAGGTAGGAGGAGGCATCCTGAACGCACAGTACGGCAAAATTTTGGGGGTGGGGGTACGCAGAGAAGACCCCCCGGGGTGCACCCTTTCGCTAAGAACGAAATGGGCTCCTTTTGCCCGTCATCGAAATTGGGGCGTAGAAGATTGGAAAAAAGTTGCCCGGCTGATGAGTCTCGATTTCTGCTGCGACATTCGGATGGTGGGTCAGAATTTGGGTCAACAACTGAAAGCATGGATCCATCCTGCCCTTTTAAAACAAAGGTTTTAGGCTGGTGGTGGGTGGTTCTGGGGGGGGGTATTTTCTTGGGGACTCTTTGGGCCCCTTGGTACCAATTGAGCATCGTTGCAAAGCCCCCAGCCTACGTGTTGTTGCTGACCTGCCATCCCTTTATGACCCCCAAGTACCCAAATCTGTGGCTCTTCGCAGTAAATGCGCCATGTCATAAAACTGGAATCATCTCAGATGGTTTCTTGAAAATGACAATGAGTTCACTGTATAAAAAGGCCCCCCACAGTCACCAGTCTCAATCCTGGCTTTTTGGGATGTGGTGGAACGGGGGATTTGATCATGGGTGTGCAGCCGACAAATCTGCGGAACTGTGTGATGCCATCATGTTAATTGGCAAAATCTTTAGGAAAGCTTCCCGCACCCTTTTTGAATCTTGCCCGAAGAATTGAGGGAGTTTTTGAAGGCAAAGGGGGTCCAAACCCGTTTCTTGCATGGTTACCTATTAAAGTGGCCGGTGAGTTTTTATTTTATATATTTTTATATATATATATATTTTTTATTTATATATATATATATATATATATAATTTATTTATATATATAATTAGTGTCGGTGGTACTTGTAGTTGCCCGTTTTCTCCAGGTGGTATAGCGAAAATGCCACCCAAGGATGTGGCCTTGGTGGAATAGGAGCCGGCCTTTTGTATTGGGGAGCACACTAAGTGGTTGGCAAAAAGGTTTGGTTTGTTTGGTTTTTCGCCTTTTGGGGGTTGGTTTTTGGGGGTGACAAAGTGTGGGTGGGGGGTTTCTCTCCCTGTTCAGGGCCCCGTTTTGGGGTAGGGCTCGGGAAACCTATAAAAGCCGGGGGCCTTCAGGTGTACAGGGCAGCATGGTCTGCTGCCTGGATGTGTAGCAGCAGAGGAGCTGGAAAGAGGCTCTGGCCCCCAGAGGCTTAAGAGAAGCCGAAAGTGTGTGGTGTGCATACGTTGTTGGATGCTAGGTCCAGACATTAGAGAGGGTCTCTACTCTCTATGTCATGTGAAGTAAGTGGCTAGACAGCCTAGGATTTTATTTTGTGTGTTTCCAAGCCTGTATAAACCTGTGCCTTAATAAAGCTGGTGGAGGCCAGTGTAAAACATAAACCTGTGTCTGAGTGCCATTCTGCCTACGAAAGACGGCGATTCCGTGAGCGAAAACCCCCCAGAGGTGGCCGAAGGCATGTGAGTTGTCACATATGGTGGAGGATGCCGTGGGCATAATTGGCACGGACTGAGCAGAGTTGAGACAGGTGAAGTTGTGCTGCAGAAAGAGACTGCGTTGCTGCCAGAGTTTTGTCTTCCCCACTGACCATGGAGGACATTTTTGAGCTGGTGCGTCGTATGACCACCCAGCCGGCAGTGCCACAGTACCATGACCGACCAAAGCCAGGTCGGCCTTTTAAGGCAAAGTCCAAGCGGAGCAACAAATCTCAACAGCCGAGAACCGCCATTGTCCAGCAGGAGGAGCTGTGCTGGGTGAGCCATAGAGCAGGATGTGCTCCTGAGGGCAGAGGACACGCTGCCACGGATGCATTGGCTGCGGGTGGATGATCTCCCACTGTGGGTGGACATGGACTGTAGCCAAGAGGTCTCCAGAGTGCACCCGGACATCGCACCTGGTTTGAAGACCCGACAAGAAAGTGGTGAGATTATTCCAATGCATTTTGAGATTTGTTGTGGGACTGTTGTCCATTTGATAGAGGTTTGTGAGAACCTACAGTCCGGCTGTTTACTTGGCAGAGACTTCCCCCCCATTTTGACCTTGGGCAACTGCGGGGTGGTCGGGCAGAGGAAGGACTTTTTCCTGGGAATTGCCCCTGAGGAGTAGCGGGGCCGTTTGCCTGAGACGAAGGCCTGGGTTAGAGTTAAGAGAGTACCTGAATGACACCTTTTTTTTTTGGGACTGGAAAGTCTAAAGAACTCTGTGTTCGGGCATTGCAGAACATTACCTGCGTGTTGCCTGTGGGAGAGGGTAACACTCTGCCTTCTTGTGATTTAAAGCTATGTCTATTTAAAAAAGTAAAAATGGGTTAAACCAAAGGAAAACCCTAGCTATGCCAACAGCCCAGCAGGGGGTTTAGCTGGGGCACAAGGGGGAGCTCCCAATGTGGTTCTGTAGAAAAAAGCGTAGAGGGCTGTAAAAAGAGAGTATCAGGTCGCCCCGGAGTAGGCGGTCGGGGAGTGAAGAAAAAAAGTTTTGGAAAACTCCCGAAGCGTGCCAGCCCCAGCTGAGAGCGACTGCCCCAGGTGTGCCCTGATGTCATGAAATTTAATTTCTGAGTCTAGTCAGTAATGTGGGTTTGTGGTGCAGCAAACTGGGAAAAAATGGGTTAACAAGCAGGCTAGGTAAAACTAAGTGGGTTTCCCCCAGCCCAAAAAAGGGGTCCTTTTTCATTCCTGCCTAAAATTATATGTGCGGGCCCCGAAGCTGTTGGGGAATTCGGAGTCCGTTGGGGAGTGTGTCTGCCGTGCCCCAGCCAGTTGCGTACCTGTGGGAGCCCGCAAATTTTCGGTAATAGGGCCCACGGATTGATAGCCACCGTTTTGTGATAGCTGATGGCCCAGAGAGGAGTTTTCCCGTTTCAGTGTGCGGCCTGGAAGGGGAAATGGATAATCCTGGGAATGTTTTGTCCCAAAGTGTGAGGAGACGTTTAATGAGGGGTTCCAAAACCGTGAAGTATTCCTCTAATGAGACCTCGTACCTTTTAGAGAAGATGTTTTCGAGACCTTTATTTTTGGGGTTCCACCTGGCTC
>JAODAL010048214.1:0-29206 GCA_025379985.1 Phyllomedusa bahiana | reverse complement strand
GTTTTCCCTTGGTCCCCTTTTTCCCCCCAAAATTTTTAAAGGGTTTTTTTTAATTTTTTTTGGGTTTGGGGGAATTTTCCGAAAAAAAAATCCCCTTTCTGGTTTTTCATTTTTTTAAAAAATTTTGCCTAATCGATTTAAATTTTTTTGCCCAAAAAAATTTGAACTGGTTTTCGTTTTCCCCTTTCCCAATGTTGTCGAGGCTTGAAATTTTTTTCTCATTTTACCCACAAGGTTAAAAAGACAAAACATTTTCCCCCTTTTGTTTGCCCATGTCTTTTTTTACCTAAAATTGTTATTGTATAAAAGGGGGATAAACAGCCGGATGTTACCATTTTACTACAGTAAAGTTCTACAAAACATGGGTGTTGGGGAGCGGAGTGGGGTTTTGGGAAATTGGGGACAAATTTTGGGGCTTCGGCTTGCGACTCCAAAAGCCCGGGTATTTTAAAGCTTTTTTATTTTTAAAGCGCATTTTGAAAAATATATCCAATTGTTGACTAGGGGGAGTTAAAAGTAAAAAAACACCTCAAGAATTCCCCATTACAGCTTTTTCCAACAAAAAAAAACAGCTCAAAATTAAACCTTGTAAAATACTTATGGAATGCTGGGAATTTTCATATTTTAAAAGAGGAGGGTTTTTTGAAATTTTCTGTCTATTTTGGGCCATTTTTCAGTGCGAAAAAACCCATAAAGGGGCCAAAAAAACCCCCTTTGGAACATACCCCAGGGTTGGTTTATGAATGTAAAAAACATGGCTGGCCATTGTAAAATTAGACTTTCCCCCTTTTTTCCCCCCGCACCCCCTTAGATTTTAAGCTCTTGCGACGGGCCCCTCCCAATTGTGTTCATCTTAAAAACAGCTCTCCTGTGTAATATCTGTTTGTCTTTTTTCTTAATTTTACCCCCTAAGGTAAAGGCTGCGGAATTGTTTGGGGTAAATAAATAAGATTATTTTTATTATAAAAATTATATGTTTTTTTCTAGTTTTTTATTTTCTTCTCAAAAACTTGCCCCTAAGAAAAGCACTAAAAAAACTTCGGCTACTACCCTTTTCTTGTTTAACTTGAGTGCTCTTTTGTCCTTGGCCCCTTCAGCAACTCCTGGACGTTCTCGTAAGGACAAAGCCAAAACTTCACGGTCAGTCACGAACAAATTTGGTGTGCTTGGTCAGACGCTACAAGAAAAATAAAAAAATAAAAAACACCCTTTCATGAAAACTTGCTTTCCGCTTTTTTTTTAAATCCACAAAAAATTGGTCAGTTCCCCAATCTCCATTCATGATTATTGAAAGATATTCCCTTGGGGAAAATAGGTCCCTTGTTGCGGTGGAGGGCCCCCACATTTTGTTAAAAATGTGCCAAAAGGCTGCGGCCCCACAGCAGTGACAAAATTTCGGAGGGGTTCCCATTAGGATTCCGGAGGATTTTGGTTGTCTTTTGTATGGTTAGGGGGGGAACGGTTCTGTCCCGGGGGTTTGCAAAATTGACCGCCCTCCAATCATCGAATAGAAACATTTAAAAGGGGCCCATTTTTTAGATTTTTTCCCAGAACCCCCCGCGTTTTAAAAATCCACCCAAAAAAAAAAGTTTTTATTAAGGGCCGTTTTTTTCTTTTAAAAAGCAAGGGGGATAGATGGAAGTTTTTTTTTAAACCCCATTTTCCCAAATAGAAAAGGGCCCTAAAAAACCAATTGAAAGCCCCTTGCCATGGAACGTCCCCCCAAGGGGCCTAACATTTTCCGTATACAAAAGTACCCAAAAAATTGCATTTTGAAATAGTTCATTTGTCCTTGTTCGTCTGTGTTTGTAGACCCCTTACTGATACGTTTTTAGGGGTTTACGGAAAAACCAACCCCCTTTCAAATCAACCGGGAAAACGATGACAGGCTCCAACAAGGGGGTTTCCCCCCCCTTTTTTTTTTTTTTTTTTTTAAACGATAAATTTTTAAATTGAGAAAAAAATTTTCCCTTTCCTTTACAAACAATCACCATCGAAATTTATAAATAAAATACTTTAAAAAGTAATTTTTTAAATGCCCTTTTTAAAAACCTTTCCCCTTTCCTCCTTTTAATTATAAAAACATCCCAAAAAAAAAACCCGGGCCCCACTATTAAACAAATCCCTATAAAGCCCCCCCCCCCCTCTCCCCCCCCACCACCCAACCCCCGGGAAAAGGAAAAATTTCACCAAAAATATTGTAAAAACCCCCCTTTCCCCCTTCAAGGAATATTTTAATAAGAAAAAACTAACCATGGGGGGAATTCCTCCCTTGAAACCCTTTTTAGACAACCTATGGGGGTTTCCTGGTCATGAATCATTTTCCAACCTTTGTTGCCCAAGGTTTCCAGCCAAATTTTTCCCTGGGGTTGAAAATCAGAAGTGGGGAAAGTGATCCATCAGGCCCCAACCTTTTCATCAAAAAAAGTTTTAATAAAAAACCCTTTTCCCATTTTTTAAAAAATTTTCAGAAAAAAAATTTCTTTTTTGTTTCCGCCCTAAATCCTATCTATGGTTAACAATCTCTTAATAAATAAGATAGCTTCACCTTTGTGGGGACACTCTCCTCCAACCAAGTCTTAGGATACATTTCTTACCACCAGTAAAACGTGTGCCCCCCCTTTGATTTATTAAGGGCAGGGAGTCTCTCCCGTCTTTTTCCCCCTTACAAGGAAAAGGGAAATCTGCTTATAGGGAACCCCCCAACCTCCACTTTCCCACACCCTTTTAAATCAGCAACAGAATTTCTCCCAAATTTTTAGTTTGGAAAATGCATATCCCTGTAACAGGGGGGGGGGGGCCTTTCTGTAGCTTACTTTTGGGCTTTCCCCCGAGATGTGCGCAGGGGGCATTTTTTAAACGGAAGATTAAACGTTTAAGGGCTTTGTACCCAAGGGGAAAAACCCCCTCCATTTTTTCTTTAATAATAGAATTAATTTTCCCCCACCCTGCTTGATTTTTTGCTGGATTGGGGGTCTCCAACTCCCTTTCCCCACGAACGAAAACAGGATCCTTAATTGGTGCTGACTCGTCAACAACTCCTGTAAATTGGAAAAGGGAACCACACGATCCTGACCCTTTACCAATATCAAAATCCTGGGGTCTTGGCCGCTAAATTTTTAATCTTAGACTTACAAAAGGCCATCATTGCCAAAAGGGAAGACTTGTCCCTCCCTAAACCGTACCTTTTTCATTTCTTGCCACGCATGAACCTTTTACCCTGCTCATTGTTTAGATCCCTATAGTTTTTTAATTTTTACTTCTCCATTCTTCGAAAAATTTAATTTTTCCCCCCCTGCCAAAATGGGGAATTTCCCCAGATGGGAGCATTTTTAGATAGATGCCCCGGGCAAAGTGAACGCTTCCTCATGCTTCCATGGGCAAAGTTTTCTCTGAAACCACGCTCCGTTTTAACAGCGGAGGAAGATTCCCAAACCGGGCGTTGTAAGACGCAACTGGGTTCTCGGGGAAAGCCAGCTCCCGTTCAAGGTGTAAGTTGGGAGAAACAATGCCTGTTTAGCCGTCCCTCACATGGCGCCCCAACGCCCAAAATATACATTCTAATTTGGGGGTTTTCAAACCCCCCCAACAAAAAACTAACTTTTTAAGGAAATCTAGGCCCTTTGGAATTCCACAAAAATTTTACAAATGCGGATTGTAACCGTTTACATCCTTTTTTTCAAAGAATGGGCAAATTTTTCAAGGGGAATAATTAAACGAGCAAAGCTTTTCATTTTTTTCACTGCGCCCTACCCAAATAATGTAAGGCAATTCACCCACTTTTCAAAATCCCAGTATTTTATCTAACAAGGGGGCCCATAGTTTAATTGCGGCTACCCCTTAAGCCCAAACCCCGAAAATAGTTTTAAAGACCAGAACATTTTTTAGTTTTTCCCTTTTTGGTTTTTGCGTGGTAACTTTTTATTTTTTCAAACGAGTTGGATAGGGCCTGTTTTTTGAGACGAGTTGTACTTATGGGGAATGTTTTAAATTCATTATAAATAATTGCAGAATTTTATTTTTAATAATTTTATTTTTTTTAAAAAAAAAAAAATTCCCCTTTTTTCACTTAAAAACTTGTTAGAAAAATTCTACAGGTTTTAAATTCTGAGGAAATAATTGAAAGGTTTTTTTGTGGGGTTTTTTTATGCCCCAATTACCCCTTTTTTTAAATATTTACTTTTATTTATTTTTTTACTTTTTTTTTTTTTTACAATCCCCTGAAGGGAGAACTGTTTTAGGGGGGTTTTTTTTTTTTTTTTTTTTTTTTACACTTCGTAATGTATTAGCATATTCATTTATGTTTAATACATTAAAAATCTTTTGTCAGTCTGACACAGGCAGTGTCAGGACAGTAGTGTGTCCTGGTCACTGGCTTATTACACAGACAACTATGGGGCTACTCTAGGTCCCCAGGGCTGACTGTGCAGCCGTTCCCCATGCTCTGTTGGGTCACCGGGTGTCCCAATCACCCGACAGAGCAGGGAAACCCTTTGATTGCGCTGCGGTAACACACCGCCGCAATTAAAGGGTTAAAGCACCAGGTTTCGGGGGTTTTTCCCCGCTGCCCGGTGCTCGTAGGAGATGCTCTGGGATCAGGGCTGTGTAGTACAGCCCCGATCTCAGCGCAGCTACTGCGCCCGGGCGCCGCAAACTCTGATGTCTGCAGCGTCTTAACACGTTGCAGCACACGAACGACCTGCACCGGCCGACGTCTAAAGTCGCCGGGGGTCGTTAAGGCGTTAAAAAGATTAAGGTTTTTATTTATTTTTTTCTCTGTTACAACCTCCCCAAGCGGAAGGTTTTTCTTTTAATATGTAACTGAAAGCCCATTAATGGCAGGATTCTGTGCTTGAGTGCTGCAGGGTGCACAGATTTTTTTTTTTTCCTGCACAGCACCTTATGAAAGGTTGGTAGGAAAAGAAACAGACCCACATACTTCACTGCATGTGGCCGAGATGCAATTCTTTGCACAGTACCCCGGCTGGGATGGTGCTATGCAAAGATCATGCCAACCGTCTATGGCCCTGGTATGATTGGTGGGAATCCTCAAGGCTGGTGGAGGATACGACATAACTCAACCAGAATGGGACACCCCTATAAAGTCGTATTTGTAGAAGCCTAGAGAGTGGACATATCATGACTAGACCCTCTATACTCACCCTCTCCTGCGTGAGTGTCTGGGCTTTGTGACATTCTTGGTGACTTTATGGCCTTTATTAAGGCCCACGGCCATAGGATACCGGATAGCCATTCTGCAAATAAAGAAAAAAGGGTTTACACAAAAGCATAAGCAACATAAGTAAAGAAATGCAAGTCAGGGTACAAAAGACACAAGCATTAAAGGGGTTGTCCCCGCTACAAAAATGCTTTCAAAAAGTAGGGGAAAACAAAAATTTAAAACATTTTTCCAAATATATTGCTTTGTTCCCCTTTTTTTCCCCAAGGAGAAACATGAATTTATACCTCCCTGGCATTTCAGTTCCCTCAGTAACGCCTGAAACAATTCTCCCCCCGCTTTTTGTTCTTTTAATAACGTAGGGAGGGCTCACACAGGTTTTCAGCAGTGCCTGTCTGCTCGCAGTAAAAAGCTTGATTTTGTAAAATAAACAGAACTTAAATTTGGGCTTTTGTTTTTGGGGACAATAAAAGTCCTGTTTGTAGTTGAGAAGCTAATCTGATTAATTTGCATCTGAAAGCACACGGGCAAGGAGCGTACAAGGAGGAGCTTTTCAAATGAGTCATTGAACAGGAAGTGGCAGTGTAATCTCATTATGCATTCCTAGAAACTCAGGTGAGCACAACTCCTTTAAAAGTTAAGACAACCTGAAGACACTGCCCACATGGAACTTCTGAAGGTCATCCATTCCAGTGTGTTTCTGGAGCCCTATATTAATAGGTCCTGTTCACATCACCAGGGGTCTGCAATGTCGGCTCTCCAGCTGTTGGGAAACTACAACTCCCATTATGCATTTATATAATCTATATGAGTGGGCATGATGGGAGATGGAGCTTCCCAACAGCTGGAGAGCAGACATTGCAGACCCGATTTAGAGTTATACAGGCAAACAAGAGGGATATGTACCCTGTCAAATCCCCCCAATGCTGCGGGAGGGGAACCAAGCCCAGTGGAGCAGGGAAAGCCACCCTGCCATATTTCCCATTACAATTTCTGCCCAATGCAGCCCCTGTATCTGCCTCGTAATTCTTCTGTCCAGGACATTTGGGGGAAATGCTGGGACTTGCATTTGTGTATACTGCAGATCTCACCGTTTTGGAGGTAAATTAGCCCCCTTTTCATTTCTATGGAGCCGGCCTGTGTCTAAGCTTCCCGATGTGAATTTCCCCCCATTTTAAGAAGCGCCATTTTTGCTTCTTCCTGCATCACAAACGTGAACTCAGAATCAGAGAAAAACGTGCACCGTGGATCAGTTTTGAACGACGTGCAGATTTTCCCCTTGAAAACTACGCTGAGAGCGCATTAGGATGCAGAGTGGAAACATCCTCCTAGGTGCATAGGGTATTATGTGCACGCGGCTGATAGGAAAACAAAAATTTCAGCGGGTAATCAGCATTGAACCCTCATTTAAAAATCGACGCCTCTAAGAGCAGATTCCAGACATGGATTTTGATGACTCGTAGCCTTCTACATGTTACAACGTGGACATTCAACGCAGAAACCACCTCAAGAACTGACACGTCGCCTACTTTTCTGCTCTTACAAGAAGCGAATTGTGATGGAGGATTTTACATAAGAATTAATAGGAGGCGTTTTTGACCTTTTTAGCCGACGCTGAACTACACTTGCAGCTTTTCTCGCGCTCCCTGAAGTTTTCCAGTGAGGCGCTGTCCATATGGGGGACATTTTTCAGCTGCATTCACACTGTGACCCAGTGCACGACCAAGGTATGCATTGAAACACAGTGAAGAAAGGTACCAACAGATACCACCACAGTCCCACGCAGGCTACGTTTGCTCTATTTCCTGGGGTATACACTCTTCCTGGGTTGACCATGTATAAAAATGTACCACCACAAATACAGCAAATGTAGTCCCCATAGGACTAGGTTTTTTTTCTAAATTTAAAGCCTATGGATCGTCTGTGGCTACATTGCAGCCCAAGCAGGAAGTAGTAAAACACCACCTTTGTAAACCCTAATGCATTGTCTATACACCCACAGTGGTGAAGCGCCCTAGGGGGACTTCATGTTAAAAAAAAAAAAAAAAAAAAAAAAAAAAAAAAAAAAAATTTTTATAAGGGGTTTAAAAAAAAAAAAAAAATTTTAGAAACTCAAATCGCCCCCCGTTCCCCCTTTTTTTAAAAAATGTAATAAAAAAATTTTACAAAAATTTAGCATCGCCGTGACTGAAAAAGTCTGATCTTTTTAAATAAAAACAATGTACCCCGTACACTAAACACCCATGCGGGGAAAAAAAAAACCCAAAAAAATTGGCGGGTTTTTTCCCCAAATTTCACGCCCTTTAAAAAACTGTAATAAAAGGGGAATCAAAAAAGTCCCATGCTTTCCCAAAACCCCCGGTACCGAAAAAAAAAAAAACAAAAAAAAAACCTTTTGGGGCCGCGAAATGCCCCGAGGGGGCAAATTTTTTTTAAAAAAAAAAAAAATTTTGGATTTTTTTTGGGAAACCAAAACATAACAGACCCCCTACATTTTTGGTGTTGCCAAAATTCGTAAAAGGGGCTTGTTCCCCCACGACGTTTTGGACCCTTTTTGGGAAATGCGTTTTAGGGAATCCTTTTTTTAAACCTGCAAAAACTGGATGAAAACTGCACCCAAAAAGGGGACCCCAGAAACGCAACAGTGACCCTTTTTTTTTTTTTTTTTTCAATTTGGATGGTTTTGCATGCGTTTTTTTTTTTTTTCAGATCCTTTTTTTGGGATCCTTTTTTAATGCTTTTTTTAAAAACAACCTATAAAACCCTTAAATTTTAAATTTTTAATAAAACCTATCAATGACCAAGAAAAAAAACCCTTTTTTTTCCTAGTGTCAATCAAAAATGTACAACACCTATGATTTTAGAACCCCCCCCCCCCTTTTTTTTTTTAAATCAAACCAAAAAGTTTTCCAAAAAACCCCCCCCATGTAAATTAAAATTAAAAAACAATCATTTAAAAACTAAAAATAAGCCCCAAAAAATTTAAAATTCAAAAATTTTTTAATTTAATTTAAAAACCAATGCGTTTTTTCGGATGGCTTTTTTTTTGGGTTTGAAAACGGATCCAAAAAGCAAACCCCTAAGTATGCTTTCGGGTTTTGGATCCCCTTTCAGGATGCCAAAAACGCACGCCATTATTTCCTATGGGGATTTCTCTTTCGTAAAAGCCAAGGGAAGGGAAATTTACATGTCACTTCAAAAACGGGTCCGAAAAAGGGATCGTGAAAACGCAAACGTCGTTTACTCATGGTTAACACCATCCCCTTTTTTCCATTGGCAATGTTAATTTACATTGGGGCAATTGTTAGATCCGTAAAAGGGCAAAAAAGACGTCGGTGAAAAAAGCCCTAAAACTGCAGAATACGGGAAATATTTATACCGGGAAAAGTGAACCCCAAAAAAAAAAAATCCCCGCAAAAAGAGCGCAAGTACCTTTTTTTTACCCTCTTGCCCCCCTTGCAAATGTTTTTGCGGTTTTCCCCGTATTTTCTTTTTTTATAATAATTTAAAACCATTTAAAATACATATTATCCCACAAAGTAAAAAGGGCCCTTTATGTGTTTTTAAGTAGATGGAAAAATAAAAAAGGCAAGGAGGGGAAAAAATAACTTGTCAACCCCAAAAAAAAAACCAAAGGTCCTTAAGGGCCCTAATAGGGGCCCCTACATCATATTACCTTACCGGGTTTTTAAACAGACCCAACCCCCTTTAAACACACAACAACCAAAATAGGTTAGCAGATGACCAACAATCCTTTTAAATAGAAGCCAGACACTTTTGGGTTTTTACCGAGCGTAAAAAGGTCCCGCAAAAAAAAAGCCCCGGACATGTCTATATAGGGCATAAGGGGAAAGACCCGCGCTGCAGGAAGGGGGGGGGATAACAACTTTTCCGACAGGAGCTTTGAGCACAACCGCAAAAAACCGACAAGAATTTTACCGCAATTTGTAATGCACCAAGCATCGCATTTGAAAAAATTTTTTCAACCACGAGCCCAGGGGGAGGGTCCTACTCTGCAAATAGAGCCTAAAATTTTACAGACTGCTTTTACTCTAACTGCCTACACTATAAATGACCGTTCTACCTAGACTGCCCTTTCTATTTCTGATGCTCCACTCTAGACGCCATTCAAAATTACGACGTTTCACTCTAGCGGTCCATTCTATTACACTGTGCTTTACTCTAGACTGCCTACACTATTACACTGACCCTTCTTTTTGACTGCCCATTTTTTTACACGACTGTTTTCTCCTAGACTGCCTACACAAAACATACCGTTTTTCACTCTAGATGCCATTCTATTATACTGACCGCTTTACCTAGACTTCCATCTATTATACTGCCGCTTCTACTCTAGACGTCCATTCTATTATACTGACCGTTTTCTCTCTAACGTCCATTCTATTTTCACTGACTTGCCATCTAGACTGCCCATTCATTATACGACCGCTTCTACTCAAGACGTCCATTCTTTTATACTGCCGTTTTCTCCAGACTGTCCTTCTTTTTACACTGCTGCTTCACTCTAGACTGCCATTCTATTACACGACTGCTTTACTCTAACTGTCCATTCTTTAAAACTGGCCATTTTCTACTCTAGATTTCCCCATTCTTTTATACTGACTGTTTCTACTCAGACTGTCCATTCTTTTATGCTGATGCTTCTACTCTAGACGTCCTTCTTTTTATACGCCCTTCCTCTGACTGCCCTTTTCTTTTAAACTCGTTCTACTCTAGACTGTCCATTCATTATACTGCCCCGCTTTACTCAAACTGTCCATTTATTATACTGACCGCTTCTCTCCTTAGACTGCCATTCTATTATGCTGACCGCCTTCAACCTAGACGTCCATTCTATATGCGACCGCTTCTATAGACTGTCCAATTTTTATGCGACTGTTTCCCTTACTCAGCTTCCATTCATTATACTGACTGTCCTACCTAACTGTCCATTCATTAACTGACTGCCCCTACCTAGACCCCATTCATTATGCTGACTGCTTCATCTATGTCCATTTATTAAAACTGACCGCCCCTACTCTGACTGTCCTTTCATTAACTGACCGCCCCTTGACCCCCCCCTTTCTATTTACGACCGTTTTTCTACTCTAGACTGTCCATTCTTATACGGCCACTTCTACTCTAGACTGTCCATTCTTTTTATACTGACTGCTTCTACCTAACTGCCCAATCCTATTAACTACGCCCTACTCTAGCTGCCCATTTTTATACGGGCCCACTTTTACCTAGACTTCCATTCTATTTATGACTCTCCTATTTAGACTGCCATTCTTTTATACTCCCCGCTTTACTCAAACGTCCATTCTATTATATGACCCTTCTACTCTAGACTGTCCATTCAAAATTTTCGCCCCTTCTATCTAGACTGCCCATTCTTTTATACGGGCCCACTTTACTCTAGACTGCCCATTCTATTATATGACTGTTTCTACTTAACTGCCTTCTATTATACGGCCACTTCTACTCTAGACTTCCATTCTATTATACTGAGGGGTTCTACCTAGACGTCCATTCTATTATACGCCGTTCTACCTCTAGACTGTCCATTCTAATTACATGATACTTCTACTCAATTGCCTATACAGGGAACTGTTACTTCTCATGGGCCCCCTTTTTAAATACGCATTTGTTTTTCAATTAAAATCCGCTTTATCCGCCAGACAACACTTTTAAAAATACTTTGTGAACGCGAAACCGATCCCTTCAAAGAATTGACGTCAATTCTTGATCCGTTTATGCTTGAATACCAAAGAACAACGGGATTTTTTTTATTTTCTTTTTACTGTTTGGCTAGTCCACACGAGGTACTTGCACATACTCCCGGGGCGGGGGGGGCCACCGGCCCCGAATTACCGCAGGCGAAAATTCCCGCAATAATTGACACTCACTTACCCCCCTGCGTGTAAATACATCTACTGTATCGTGGGGGGACGTCTTAAACCATGGTTTTCTAGAGAGCTATGGGTTCCGTATTTTTGGGGCACATCTCGCCTGTATTAGAGCGCAAAAAGCGCAAAAGCACCGAAAAACGCCTTTTGAAAATAGGCTTTGATTTTTTTGATGCGTTTTTGCAAAATGTTTTATGAAAGCAAAAACTTCCCGATTTTCCCTCTGCACATGCCTAAAAAAGATCACCGGGGGATTTGGGGACATGAATTTTTGCTTCAATCAGCGTCAGAAAAAACGCGGGTTTTTGGGGAGGTTTTCTATCTGAAAAAACCAAATAATAACGGGGAAAAAAGGGCACACACCGCGGGGAGGTTTTTGACTCTCCTTGTTCCCCAAAAGGGGATTTTTTGCGTTGAAAAAAGCTTTAAGAATTAACAGGACATCACTTCGTACGCGGCCCAAAAAAAGCGGGAAAACACAGGAAAAAACCTCCTTGAAACAGCACATTTACATAGGGATCAATAGAATGAAACGGACGTTTTGGAGGAAAAAAAAATTTTTTAAAACATTTGGGCGAAAAACGCTCAAAATCAACCCCCACAAACTTATTCTTCGATTGTCCCCCGCTATAGCTTTCTCTACACACAAATCCCCCGAAAAAGTGGCCCCCCCTCGGGCGTCATCCCACTACAATACCACCGCTATAGCTGGCCCCCGCACTGCTGTCTATCCCCCACACAAACCCCCCCACTAACTGGCCCCCGTAGACTTCTATCCCACATACAATACCACCGCCCCTTGCAGGCTTGGAGCGGGGAAACCCCAAAACCCCAATCCCAAATTTCCCCCAAACCTCCCTCCCCTCCACGGCATGTTTTGTAAAAACTTTATGTAGTAAAAAGGGCCCCCTCAGCTGTTTAAACACCTTATGATACAATAATCAAGCTATTTTGGTAGAAAAAGACACTGAAAAACAAAAGGGGAACAATGTTTTGATCTTTTGAACACTTTTGGGGAAGTTGAAGAAAAAAGCTGCATTTGATCCAAGTCCATCCCGCACCAAAAGGGAAATTTTAAAGAACCGGGATCAATTTTGGTCAAGAACTTGAATCTGATCCCAAACCCGGGGAAAGGATTCAGGGAGAGCTGAAAACCAAAAGGCATTTCCCCAAAACAAAAAAATAAAAAAATCACATTTTGACTTTTAGGGGAAAAGTAACAATGCTTCAGGAAAGAATTGCAGAACTAACGTAAAAAAATTCAAGTCACATTTTTGATAAATCGGTCAGATGACTGTATATAAAAATTTCAGTAGCCTCATGTGCAAAGCTTTTGTGGATAGTGGATATGGAGCCTGAAAGCAATTCAAAATATGTTTTCCCTTTTTGTTGTCAGTATAAAACAAATTTATTGGGGATTTTTTGGGTACAAAAAAATTGTAAATTTGCAAAACACTGCAGGAAAATTTGTGGAGTCTCGAATTTTTTGAAAAATTAGAATTGCCCCCCATCAGACCCGCATAAAGGACCTCACTTTCTGATCCCCCATTTTTTCCCAGGCTAGGGGAACGGCCCCCCTTTTCCCCCTAATTTGGGGGGGCAAGGGGTGACCAGGGGGAAAAAACACCCTAAAAAATTTCCCAGGGTATAAAGGAAATTTTGCCCCCGGCAACCGGGCCGGGGTCGGGATAAATTGGTTAAACTTTTTCCCCTTCTTTGAAAGCAGGTGAAAAAAAATTTTGCGAAATCTGTTTCCCCGGGAGCGGGGGTCTTTTCCCCCCCCTGGGGAAAAGGCTTTGCCTGCCCCAAATTCATCAATTACACTCCTTTAGTGATGAGGCTAAAGGGACAGGGGAGCACCAGCACCGGCCCCCCCAAATTCCCCTCTTGCCTTTTTTGAAATTCGAACTAACTGGACCAAACTTTTTAAATTTTTTTTTGGGGGTTCGCCCCCTTTTTAGACGCCCCCGATTTCCTTTGAAAATTTGGGCCCACCAAATTTTCCGACCCAAACAGCCCGGGTACTAGAGGGGCCCTCTCCCCATATCCCATTTCCACCCAACTAAAAGGGGCCCGATAAATAAAATCCCCAAAAACACTGTTCTATAATCTGAAACCAAAGCCCCCCGGGGGAAAAAACCCAGTCCCCCAACCCCCGGGGCAGACCCGGTCCCTGCGGACGGGCCCGGGGGGCCGAAAGGCGGCAATAAAAAGGGATTAGAAACCCTTTGAAACCCGGGGCTGCCCATGCCCTAAATGCACCACCAGTGGGGGTTTAGGGGTGGGGGAAGGGCCCCAAAAACCCCCCCGGAAACTGGCGGCCTTTGGGCTCTGTGCGGCCCTCCCAAACCCCCCCCGGGGAGGGGGCCAACGCCCCCCCAACCCCCACAGACTACAAGCGCGGGCCCCGGGAAATCCCCCGCAGGTCGGGGCCGGCCGGTAACCCCCCCAAACCTCCCCCGCCGCAGAGCGGGGCTCCGGGGCGGGGATGGCGGGATATAAACCGGGGGAAATTTTCCAGCCCCACCCCTCCTAAACTTACCTGTGCAGTTTTAAGGCGAACACCCCCGGGGGAGAAGGGAGCCCCCGCCGGGAAGGGCCTGATTTTATTTTCGGCCGAGTCCCCCGGCCTGTGGAGCGGCTAGAGCGTCCCCCCCCCTGGCCTATAGAGGAGAGGGTCATCTCCCCCGCCCCGGGCCGGGTTTCCGCCCTTTCGTGTTGCCAGTACGGGTGCCCCCTGTAGCGGAGCGAAAGGAGGGGGACGGGGCCGGGGGCGCCATTTTTGGAAATATTTGGCTTCGCTTATCAAAACTGACTGAAAGTAAGACTGTTGCCCATAGACAACCAATCAGAGCACATTTACTCCCCCCAAATGCATGAAAGTCAGCTTTTTTGGTTGCAGGGCAACGGGGACGACCCCACTGCAATCCTGATATTTTGAGGGGCGGGTGCCCCCAAATAGAAAAATGTACAAAAAGAGAAAAAAAGAGGGGGCCCAAAATCGTGTTCCTGTTAAGGAAAACAGGTATAATGGTTAAAAAATTTTGGGGTTTTCTACCTTTTTAAGGTTCCTTTTATTTTTAAGAGGCACAACACTCATAACACTTACAGGGCATTTATATTCCTTTGCCCTTAAAATGGACCTCGGTCTCCAAACTCCCCTCCGGGCTCTGGAAATAACGCTGGTCGGATAAAGTAAAATGGGCCCCCGCACTCTGAAGAAAGCCCGGCAAAAGGGGTTTTTTTTGGGTTTAAAAAAAAATATTTATTTTAAAAAGGGAAAATGTTTTTCTCGCACCATAAAAAAAAAACATACAGATTAAAACGACCTTTTCCGGGGTGTGCCCCCCGCTTTACAGAAAGGGATACATTTGAAAAACAAACAAAAATATGTAATACTACATTAAAGATAATTGGTTGTTACAGGTGAAGACGGTTACGACGACTCGGGCAATAGGAAAAGCAAGGGGGTCCATCAAAAATGGGGAAGAGTCTGGGAAAGACAAAAGAAAAAAAAAAAAAAAAAGGGGATGAGCCGTGGTTTTAGAAGCCGCTAAGATGTTGTAAAAAAAAACATTTTATATTTAAAAAATGAAAAAGTTTTTAAAGCAAAGGTGACTAAAAGAAGGGGATAAGGGGGTTTTTTGATTAGATAAATCACTACCCAAAAGTTAAAGGGGAAGAGAATATAAAAAAAAAAAAATAAAAATTTGACATTCAAGGGGTAAAAAGGGGTTGTCCCATGGAAAAGTGACGGAGGATATTTAAAAAAAGTGGGTAGTGGTCAGGGAGGGTTTAAATTTAAAAAAAAAGGGGGCAAAAAATAATAAAAAATAAAAAAAAATAATTTTATTATTTTTTTTAGCGCCCTTTTTTTTTTTTTAAAATTTTTAAACCCCAAACCCGACCACTACCCACTACACTTTTTAAACCTCCCCTCACTTTCCCTTGGCAATCCCTTTTTTTTCCCTTGTAATGTCGAATTTTTATTTTTATTTTTTATTTCTCTTCTCCCATTTCACTTATTTTGGTGTGTTTTCTACTCCACACCCTTTTTCCCCTTCTCCTTATAGCACCTTTTCATAAAAAAAACATTTCATTTTTTATATTATGTTTTATTTTTTGCATACATCATTGTCGGGTTTTAGAAACACGGCTCACCCCTTTTTTTTTTTTTTTTTTTCCCTTTGGTTCTCCCACTGACTCTCTCCACTGTTGATGGACCCTTTTCTCTTCCTATTGCCGAGCGTCGTAACACTCATTCACCTGTAAAAAACCAATTTTCTTAATCGTCAGACTACATATATTGTGTCGTTTTTACAAATGTATACTTCTGATGAAGCGCGGGCACACGCGCGAAACGCGTCAAGTTTTAATCTGTATTTTTTTGTTTTTAAGGGTGCGAGAATAACATCTTGCACTTTTTAAGAATAAATACTTTTTTTAAACCCAAAAAGCCTTTAGCTCGGGCTTTTCTTCAGCACGTGCGCCGGGTCCATTTTTCTTTATCCTGATCATTGAGAAAAATGTGACATCACAGGTCGCTATAGAAACGGTTTTGACAAAGTTCACATTTTTAATTTGATTTTTTTTTTTTAATCCAATGCAAAGTGTAACTAGATCAATTGACGAGCAACGCTGAGGCCGGGTCCAAACCACAAAAGGATAAAAGACTCGTCCAAAACCTAAAAAACACTTCGCACCTGTGTACTTCGTCAGTTCTTTTTTTCCAAAACAGCTGGTTTTTCTAACCAGTTTTTGTTGAGGTTTTTGGCCTGGTTTTTTGGATGTGAGCTCATTGAATTCATTTTTATTTCTTTATTTTCGTTACTCCCATATTATTGATCATTTTATATACAGATCGGTACAACTTCGGGAGTCTTATCATTTTATTTCGGCCATGTACAGTTTTATTTCAAAATTGCATTAGAAAAAACCCTAGGAGCGTCGCCCGCTCTCCCAAATTTGGGCCCAAATAACGGCGGCCTCTTTTAACTTAGCCAATCACAAACAGAGCTCGCTCTGCATTTCTTTTCCCCATAGAACTCTATGAGAAGGGAGCTCAGCCTGATTGGCTAAGCAGGCGAGCCTCTCTTTTCCCCCCAACCAATCACAGTACTAAAAATATTTCACATTTGACAGAAAAAACTTTTTAGGGGGCCCTTCTATCGCCCCTTCTTGCTCCACTCAAAATAGACGCACTAATCTGATTGGTGGATTCATATCTGCCCTGGCTCAACCAATCACTCTTTTCTGCCTTTTTTTACTGTATTTTGAACTGTCCCCCGGGTTTTCATGTGATTGGTCAATACTTCTCCATAGGTTATAATGGTTCACTGTCGCTCCTATTCTGATTGGTTGGTTTCTGCCGACCAATAAGAAGCGCTTACAGAATTTGAATTACTGTCTTTCCCAGCAATTCTCTATATCCCGATTCCTGATGTAGCGCCGGTGACGGCGACAAACGCGTTGTTCGGGTTTTGATTGATTTTATGTTTATAAAAGGTTTCAGCTCTTTTTCAAGATAATATTTTACACCTAATAAAAACTATTTTTGGAATCATACTCCATGCCTCATTGAGTGAGATTTATTTCTTTTGCGTTTCTTATATATTTTTCCTCTAATGTTCCGTTCTCGCTTCACTTCGCCTCCTCCGGCTCATTTAGACCAGAATCAACTAGGTCTGCCTGTCGGAGCTGGTGAGCGCTACAATGCGCCGCACTTTGCCAAGCCGCGATCATACATGCCTTGGAGTATTCGAACACGCCGCGTCCCGCCCCAGAACGCCCACACCGCGCCCATTGCACGCCCCTTTATGTTAGGCGCAGCCGAAAGTGGCGAAGGTTGCACCTCACATCGTATCCCTGCGCCCAAAACAGGGGATTCAGATCGATGAGGCGCAGTTTTTGCCAGAAAACAGGCAAAAAACGCCCGTTCATACATGTCGCCCTTAGTGCTCAAATCTGGCAGTTTTTCAGCCAGAAAAGATTTAGAGTCAGTTTTCCATTCCCCGCCCACCTGACGCTAGTCCCCCGCCCACCTCAACTGATAAACCTATTACTTTGAATATGTGGAAACATGAGAATAACTGCCAGGTGGGTGGGCTAACACCTGCTCATGGATATTAACCCCTTAACGACCTTAGCCGTATCCATACGTCCAGGGGGTTTTTGGGGGTTCACCACCTGGACGCATGGATACGTCCTGAGGATCGCGCGAACTCAAAGGTAGAGTTCGCGCGATCGGGCGGGGTTTTCAGCTGTATATTACAGCTGGGGGGGGGGGGGGGGGGGGGGGCGGGGGGGGGGGGGGGGGGGCGGATAAACCCCGTAATTATCGCAACCATCCGGTCGCAATAACTAAGAGAGACACAAGAGGAGATCGGGCGATCCGTGCGGCTCCTGCCTCCTTACAGACACCACGGAGGGCAGAGAATGCCTTCCGGGTTGTCTGTGACGTCACGATGCCCGGCCTTTGCCCTGTGGGCATGACCCGGCATCGTGACTGACAGTTGTCATGGGAACCAGTGCACAGCAACAAGCTATGCACTGATTCCTATGGGGAAAAGTAAAATAAAAATGTGAAAAAGTGAAAAAAAGTGAAAAAAAGTAAAACACAAACACAAAAATAAAATAAAAATACGTACACCCCCTTTTTCCCCTTTACAAACGCCAATCGCCCCAAAAAAGATCAAAAATAAATAAAGTACCCATATTTGGTATCGTCGCGTGCGTAATGACCTGCCCTATAAATCTGTCATGTTAATTAACCCGTACGGTGAACACCGTAAAAAAACAAACAAAAAAACCAATCACAGACTTAAGATTATTGTTCATCCCGCAGCACAAAAAATGGAAAAAAAAAGCGTTCAAAACTCCTAGAAACGCCAAAGTTGTACCAATTAAAAGGGCCCGTTCATCCCACAAAAAAAAAAGTCCTTATACAGCTCTGTATACAGAAAAATAAAAAATGTATAGCTCTCAGAAGATAGCGATGCATAAATATTGTTTTACACACTAAAAACACTTTTCATTTTTTTTAATGTGCTTCAACATAAAAAAAACTATATAAATAGGGTATCGCCATAATCGTAGCGACCCAAAGAGTAAAGCTAACTTATCACGGATACTGCACGGTGAGCCCTGTTAAAAATAAAAATAAAAAAAAAACAAGTCCCTACACAGCTCCAAACACAGAAAAATTTAAAAGTTTGGCTCTCAGACTATGGCGATGCAAAAACGTATTTTCCTGTTTGAATAAAAGTGTTTTTATTGTATAAAAGCAGTAAAACATAAAAAATATACAAATTGGGTATCGTGTAATCGTATTGACCGGCTGAGTAAAGCACCATGTATAAATACCGTACAGTGACCGCTAATAAAAAATAAAATAAAAAAAAACATACCAAGATTGCTGTATTTTTGTTCAAAACATCTCACAAAAAAACCCTTTAAAAAAAAGTGAACATAGCATCATATGCACCACATAATGGTACCAATAAAAACTTCAACTCATCCCGCAAAAAACAAGCCCATACACAGCTCTGCACACAGCAAAATCAAAAAGTTATGGCTGTCAGAATAGGACAACATAAAAACGCAATTTTTTTGTAGACGTATTTCTACTGTGTAAAAGTAATAAAACAGAAAATAACTATATAAAATCATATCTTGTAATTGTACCGACCCCCATAGTAAAGTTATCACATCATTTACACTGCACGGCGAATGCTGTAAAATTGAAACTCAAAAAACAATGACTGAACTGCGTTTTTTCCCCCCCTTTCATTGCCCAATGCTAAAAAAAAAATAGGAACATCTGTGTGCCTAAAAATGCAGAATACACCCCTAGATGAGATCCCTGATGGGTGTTGAAATCCCCAAAATGGGGCGACTTCTGGGAAATTTTCGCCTGTTCTGCTACTTTGGGGGTTTTGCAAATGCGACATGGCCCAACAACCAAAATATCTGCGTTCCCAAAAGCCAAATAGCGCTTCCTCCCTTTACGCCCTGCCAAAGCGCCCAAACAGCACTTTAATCCCACATGTAGGTTATTCCCGAACTTTGAAGATATTGCTTAACAAAGTTTTATGGTTCTTTTTTCCAGGATTCCTTGTATATGTGAAACATTTTAAGCTAAAATTGCAGATTATTGGAAAAAAGTTTTTTTGACTTTTCACAGCCTTATGCTAAAAAAAAATTGTGACTCACCTGTGGGTTCTATATACTCACTGGGACCCCTGGATTTTATTCATTAAGGGGTATAGTTTCCAATATGCGTCTATTTAGGGGTGTTTATTAAGTTTTTAGCACCTTAGGTCCCAAACCTGAAATGGCGCCCTTAAATAAAATTTGGATTGAAAATGAGACCTGAGTCCGGTAGGTGCTCCTCCTATTCTGGGGCTTATGGTTGAGCCAAATACCCGCACTAGGGCCACATATGGGATATCTCTAAAAACGGCAGAAACCCGGGGAATTGATATTAAGTTGCAAATTTTCCTAGTCACATTTACCGTATTCCAGTGAATAATGGATAAATATTTTAAAATCGAAAAAAGTGAAATTTTGAAATTTTTACCTCCCTTTGCTTTCATTTCTGTGAAATATCTAAAGGGTTATCAAACTTTCCCAAAATAGTTTGTAAATATGTTAAGGGGTCTAGTTTCTTAGAAGGGCTCATTTATGGGGGTATCTAACATGCAGGCCCCTCAAAGCCACGTCAGAACTGGAGTGGTCCCTAAAAAAATGTATATTGCAAATTTTCTGAAATTGTGAGAAATACTACTAAATTTCTAAGCCCTCTAATGTCGTAAAAAAAAAAAAGACATTTAAAAAATGATGCCAACCTATAGCGGACATATGTGTAGATGCTAGTTATAAACTATTTTGTTGTGAATAATTATCTGTCTTGCACGCAGAAATTTTGCAACTTTCAAAATCGCTAATTTTTCCAAATTTTCATGAAATTTTGATATTTTTCACAAACAAACAAGATTGTATGGATAAAAATGTCTTACTAACTTAAAGCACAATGTGTCACGAGAAAACATTCTCTGAATCACATGGATAGGTGAAAGTGTCAAAAAGTTATTCTCACATAAATGGACACATGTCAGATTTCAAAAATAGGGCTGTGTCAGGAAGGTCAAAACAGGCTGGGTCCTTAAGGGGTTAAATGCTCTAAAGCTCCAGCATCTTACAGAATAAGGGGCACAGCGCTGGAAACAGCAGGTCTGACACTGGCTTGTGCTGTCCTCAGCAAGGGGGGCATAACCTATGTGAAGGTTCGCTTTAAGGCATTAACCAGTATGATTATGATTTAAAATTAATTATTGCAAATATTTTTTTCTCTCTCTTTATTGAGAAGTTTACTGTCATTGCAGAATGTAACTTTTGTTATGGACAGCATGTGTAATGATTTGGACGCTGTAGGCCTTTTATACTTCGATTACCAGATTGTATTATTTACAAGTAAGGACATATCATCCAAAAAGCGTATCAGGGATGTATTGTTGGATTAGGCAATGTTCACACGGCTTATTGCCGGCGTAATTGCGGGGACGGATTTCGCCCCGCAATTACGCCGGCAGCCATGCAGCTGGGCGGGGGCGGGGGGTTGGCAGCTCGCCGGCCCTATAGACTCTCATTATCTACGGCACGTACGCGCTGTAAATAATGTGCATGTCACTTTCTCCCCATCCGGCGGATTCGCCGAGCGGGGAGGAGCGACGGAATCCATAGTTCTCTATGAGAACTGTGGATTACTGTAGTTACTGGGACGGATTGGAGCCGTACTGAAGCGCAAATACGGCGCGCAGTACGGCTCCAATCCGTCCCAGAATAAGCCGTGTTGAACGAGGCCTTAGACTGAGTGTACATTACATCTATGGTGCACACTATTTGCTTAAAATAATCATTAAAATGGCCTGATGGAAGCCAAAAGTGTGTTCTTTTGGCTACCGTTTGGCTTGTATACGTCTGTAGAGAATAGCACAGGACATGTGCGTCTTATGGAAGTATGCACCTAACATGAGAAACACTTGGCTGCTTTCTCCAGAAACAGTACCGCACCTGTCTATTTTTTCGGGATGAGGCTGGGTTTTTAAATACAAATGATTTTATTAACAACTGGCGTTTCTTTTGTTGCTTGCATTTTTCATGCAGTTGAGAAAAGCAACAAAATGCAACATATTAACCCAGCCTAACGATGGGTTAATACCTTGTATTTTTCATAAGATCAAAAATGCATGAAGCAATAACTTAATTTTACCTATGTTAATTATAAAAGCACTTGTATTCTAAAAAAAAAAAAAAAACCTTTTATTTTGGAAAGAAAAAAAAAAGCATGGGTTTTTACTACATTGGTTTGTGATGCATGTTTTAAACCCATGTGTTTTCCGCATGGGTTTTTACTATAGTTGAGAAATGCAAGAAAAACATAAAAGGACACAATTAACAAGAAAGCTGCGCCAAAAATAATGGCCTTACACGCTTAATACCACATTTTATGATATGTTTGCAGGCAGTTTGTAGACACTTCTGCGCCTCGTCCAACAAAAGGGATGTGGCTTTGGTGATGGGGCATAGCTGCACAGGGAGAGAGGCTTGGCTTAGTATGCTGCGCCATGCGCCAAGATTTAGGCTAAGTTAGCAGCATAAAGTATGCCAACTTAAAAATGGTATAAGGTCACACTAGACAGTTTTAACCTGCACCAGATTTTTGAACACTATGGCCCAGATGTATGAAAGTGTTGTTGTGCAAAGTGTCTTAGGTAGTGCTGAGCCAACGTTGAGTTCATGCTTATGATTGAAAGTGTCTCACAGCACTTTATAAATGCGCCACATCGTAAGAAAAACTGCCCGTGCACCTTAAAAGTCTTAGCTTTGAAAATGGCATGAATAACGAAGCATGAACTGTAAGGGTATGTTCACCTCGGATTTTTGGATCGGATTTTGGATCCGTTTTGGATCCGAAAATTGCATCCAAAAACGATGCGTTGATCGGATTCTAAACAGATCCAGCACGTATCCAACACACAGCTGCGTGCTTGGATGCGTGTTGGATGCAGCAGGATCGTACCCTATAGTTTTGACCCCTTAATAACCCTGGACGTATGAGTATGTCCTGGGGTTGCTAAGGGGCTTTGCAGAGGGATCGCACCGTGATCCCGCCACATAGCCGTCGGGTGTTAGCGGCTAATTGCAGTTAACACCCGGCGGTTACAGCGCGCGGGGGTGGGTGCCGCCGCCAGCCCACGCTGTTTAACCGCTTAAACACCACGGCAAAGATGGTTCCGGTGTCTAAATGAATGAAAAATGGTGCCGCGCACCGTTTTTCACACCGATCGGGACATCAGCAGTGAGATTGCCGAGTCCCAATTGGCTAACATGGCAGCGGGAAGCCTCGTGAAGACCTCCGTCGCTGCCGTGTTTTGGATTTCCCCACTTCCGGCCTCAGACAGGAAGTGGGGAAACCGCCATCTTGGTACACCCTAATGCATTGTCTATGCAATGCAATAGGCTGTATTAACGATCGGGCCCTTGGGGGACTCAATGTTAAAGTAAAAAAAATAAATAAAGTTTTAAAGTGCAAAAAAAAATAAAAAAGTATTAAAAGTTCAAGTTTCGCCATTTTACAAAAAATAATCAAAAAGTGACACATATTTGGTATCGCCGCGTCCGAAAAAGTCAGATCTATTAAAAGATAACATCATTTATCCCGTACACTGAACGGCGAAAAAAAAAATTGTGTTTTTTTGGTCATTTCACGTCCCATAAAAATTGTAATCAAAGTGTTCAAAAAGGTTGCATGAATTCCAAACTTCTGGCAATAAAAAGTGCACTTCAGCCCACAAACAATGCAACCTCACTGACATCTGTAGGTGTTTGTACAAAAAAGTTATTGGTCGCAGAAAATGGTGCTGCGGCGCAAATTTTAAAAGTAGAAAATGTTTGGAATTTTTTACGCCACCAAAAAATAATGGAAACCCTACATGTTTGGTATTGCCAGATGCGTATCAACCTGTAGAATACAGAGAACACATCATTGTGAAGATTGAAGGCTGTAAAAACAAAACTCCTGCAAACATTGCGCAAGTAATTTTTTTTTCACATTTTGCCCCACTTAGAATTTTTTGCGGTTTCTCAGTATATTCTATGGTAATATGAATAATACTATTAGAAAGTACATCTTGTGCAAAATAAAAAACTCTCATGTGTCTATGTAGGTGGGAAAATAAAAAAGTTATGGCTCCGGGAAGGCGAGGAGGGAAAAACCAATGTGTCAACAACAAAAAAACGCCGGGTCCTTAAGGGGTTAATTAGGGCTCCTGCTACGTCATATCACTGATATGTCAATTCTTGGAACGGATTCGAAAGACACAGTGAGATATGCATCAGTGATCACTCATGTGAACAGCAATATGTATTTCAAAGTAAAAGCAATGTAAATCACATTGCACATTTTTAGATATGTGTTTGGATCTGTCCGTCAGACCCTAAACGGACCCAAACACGCAGCTAAAAGCTTATATTCACATGGACTCACAATGATGTGTGAACATACCCCAACACTTTTTGGCATGAGAGCTACATAAATGTGTCTTATCCTACAAATTATTGGCATAGACACCCCTTTAAGAGTGGCACAGACAAAAGTGTCGGTGTTGTGGGACAGATTCTTTCTGGTGCAAATGCTTTAGAAATATATCAGCGACTTTCATACAGCTGGGCCTATGATTATCTAATATAACTTAAACCTGTCTTAGAATTAGGCAGTATTGATGAATCTGCCCCATTGGGTCTCATTTATGAAAACTGACAGTAAGACTGTCCTCTGGATGCACAAACAGTGTGCGCATATTTGCTGACTCTTCCAGCCTCTTGACGTGAGAGCCGGCAAGTGAAGCAGTCGGTGGCGCTGGAGAAGCATCATAAAACTCTGCCATGATGTCACTGGCTGCAAGGGGCCTCCCCACCCCCACTGCTAGAGTATATAGTCTAGCTGCTGCGGTGGACTCATCCTCTTCCGCACAGAGGGAGGTAAGTAGCCTCCTTCACCTTTCCCTTCTTGCACCACTCCATGGCCTATCCAGCATCCAGGAAAGCTGGTAAAAAAAATAACACAGAAACAGCGAAAAAAATAGTTAAATAAATTCTCTCAGACATCAGCCCTGGTTGACCATTTTACTAAAGAAATAGACGCTGATCCAACGTAGTCCAACAGATCTAATGTAGTCCAAATAAGGACTTTGTTTGTAGAGAAATAGAAACACTACAGAAAACATTTGTACAAATTTCATTCCCTGCACCGCCTGAAGGTCATGGTTGCTGATCTTCTGGTGGTGCAGAGGGTGGAGTACAGGCCACAGCTGCACCGCATTTTCCGAGGGGTTGGTCCTCTGCCTCGGCCCAGGATATTGTGCCTGTCGGCTGTGGCATGTACCTCCTCTCCCACCCCTGCCCTTCACCATTGTGTTATGTGGCCTAGTGCTAACTCAAAATACCTAACACTCTATAACCCCCTTACCACTGCCTATTGCCCCATATCGACCCTTACTCCACCGATCACCCCATGGGGAGTTTGTACAAAAGTAGAAACAGGTAGGGAGGTGCTGAAAAAGTGAGGAGTCTAAGATATTTGTGTGGTTAATTCTGCAAGGAGGAGGCATGGTCAGGAGAAGTCATCATGGCCATTTGAAGCAGAGGGACATAGGAAAAGAGAACGACTCCCCTCAGAGAAGACATCACCTGTAAGTCACTGGATGTAATTATATTGTAATCACTTAGATGTTTGCAGACCGCCTGCGTACAACTGGTATCTACCCCCATGTAGTCACTGTATGTAGGGAATATATGTCTGCAGAGCGCCTGTGTACAACTGGTATCTATCTGTAAGGGACCATTTAGGGACACACGAGAAGACACACACAGAGTGAGGCCCTGACGCTGGTCCCAACCCCTGTCCCTGCCTTTTGGGGGTACCCGACTCCTTAAAAAGTCGGCCCCAACCAGAAGACTGAAAACTACACTGAATACGTGGGAACACAAGACACAGACAAACAAATACAAAACACAATAAGGGAACAAGCAAGGTTGGCAGCAAGAGGGCAGCGCAGTACCAAATCGGGAGACAGAGAGAAAGACGTAAGACGAGCCAAGTCGGTAACTGTCGGGCAATGCAGTACAAAATCAGGAAGAGCAGAATAGTCAGAAGCCAAGCAGAGTCAGGAAACCAGAAAATCCAACAATAGACGCACGCACTCTCCGCTCCTCACAGGACATTCTCCTCTGCTCTCCCCATATCAGCTCCTCCCAAACCGTCCCCAAGACTTCCCGTGTTCACCCACTCTGGAACCCCTGCCCCCAAACACATCAGATCCCTCCACTTTCCCCCGTTAAAAAAGCACTGAAAACCCCTTTCTTCGGGCTTCCCTAAAAAACCTTCACTAAACTTGTCACTACTCCTCCACAGAATGTCTCCCCCTCACCTCCTGTCTCTTTCCCCACCTTGTAGATTTTAACCCCTCGGGGGTAGGGCCCTCTCCCCCTCGTCGTGCCAAATTGTCATTTCCCCTTTCATGTACCGTTTGACTTATGTAATTATGTAACCCCTCGAATTACAGCGCCCGGAATCAATGGGCTTAAAATAAATAAAAATTTAAAGGCAAAAAAAAAGGTAAGGAAAGCCCCAATATAAAGGCACGGGGACAGGTAAGGGGAATCCTTAAATGGGGAAGGGTGAACACAAGGCAGAGGTGATAGGGGAAATAACCAAAGCCGGATAGGGGAAACAAAGCTGTCAATCAAAGGGGAAACACAGTTAACAAAAAAGGGTGCTGGGGATTGCGGGGCACGGGCGTTCCCAGTAATCAATTACACCAGGAAGGAAAGACTATTTCACACGGGAAACCCAAGAATACAGGCATTATGTAAAAAAACCACGTTCCGTCGCAACGGCCCCGTGGCCAGGACCAGAACTCAAGTGGGGCTGTGACATGATCAGGGACACTATTTCCATATGGTCACTGTATGTCAATTTTTAAATGCCTGCAGAGTCCCTGTGTCAACGGGTACCTCCCCCCATGTAGCCCTGTTGTTATAAAATATACCCACAGGTGCCCGTGTACAATGGGGTTTTTACCTCCTAAAGTCCTTTACAGGAATATGTTTAATATTCAGGAAAAAATATTATTATTATTTATTATTCATACTATTTTTGGGGATTTGGTTTTTAATGGCAGGATTATTTGATCCTTGTATTGGTACATTGAAATATTAGTCTTTGGTTTTGGGCCGTAACGTACATGATATTTGGTCCCTTTAAAGTGGTTTTATATGGGCACTGTACGACTTTTATAGAGGTTTTTCTAAGGACTTATCTTAAGCTATTTGTAGGATTTTATGTATTACAAAAACTTTATTTTATTAAATATAACTTATAGACCCCCCTAAACACCGTGTTGTGTTGGCGCTGGTCTGTTGGTGGACGCTGGGCATTATTCAGTGTGTTTGGGTGAGGTTTTAAGTGTGTCCTGGTGTGATGTCAT
Organism: Phyllomedusa bahiana; assembly: GCA_025379985.1. Classification (NCBI taxonomy): domain Eukaryota; kingdom Metazoa; phylum Chordata; class Amphibia; order Anura; family Hylidae; genus Phyllomedusa; species Phyllomedusa bahiana. The sequence continues at coordinate 2,570 of JAODAL010048214.1, read as the reverse complement.
GTGGTTTCGGGTATTTCACAGTTGAAAGTCATTGGGGGTTTGGTGGGTTGCACAGTGTGATGTCATGTGGTTAGGTGGTGTTGCACGGTGTGATGTCATGTGGTTAGGTGGTGTTGCACGGGGTGGTATGTTGGGTTTGGTTTGGGATTGCCCAAAATGTGATGTTTGGGTTGGTGGGGTTGCACAGTGTGATGATGTGGTTAGTGGTATTTCACGTGTGTTCTTGTGGTAGGGGGTTTGCACAGTGGATGTTGTGGGTTTGGGGGGATTGCACAGTGTATGTTTGTGGTTAGGTGGTATTGCACAGTGTGATGTCATTTGGGTTTGGGGTGTTGCCGTGTGTGCATGTGGTTAGGGGGTGTTGCCCCGGGGTTGAGTATGTGGTTAGGTGGGATTGCACATGTGTGTTTGTGGTTGGGGGTTTTTCACTGTGAAGTCATTGGTTAGGTGGGTATTGCACAGTGTGAGTATGTGGTTAGGTGGTTTTTCACAGGTATGTTATTTTTGGTTAGGTGTGTTGCACATGTGTGTCATTGGTTAGGTGGTGTTGCACAGTGTGATGTCATGTGGTTAGGTGGTATTGCACAGTGTGATGTCATGTGGTTAGGTGGTATTGCACAGTGTGATGTCATGTGGTTAGGTGGTGTTGCACAGTGTGATGTCATGTGGTTAGGTGGTATTGCACAGTGTGATGTCATGTGGTTTGGGGGTTTTTGACGCTTTTTATGCATGTGGTTGGTGGTGTTTTCACAGTGTGATGTTTGTGTTAGGTGGTTTTCACAGTGTGTGTATGTGGTTAGGTGGTGTTGCCAGTGGATTTTTGTGGTTGGGGGTTTGCCAGTGGATTCTGGGGTTAGGGGGTATTGCACATTTGAGTCTTGGTTAGGTGGTGTTGCACAGTGTGATGTCATGTGGTTAGGTGGTGTTGCACAGTGTGATGTCATGGGGTTTGGTGGATTGCACTTAATTTATGAGGTTGGGGGTGTTGCAAAATTTTATATTGGGTTAGGTGTGTTGCCAAATGTGATGTAAAGTGGTTAGGTGTGTTGCACAGTGTTGATGTCTTTGGTTAGGTATGTTGACATTGTGTCATGTGGTTAGGGGTTTGACAGTGTGATGTCATGTGGTTAGGTGGTGTTTTACATTGGAGTCATGTTGTTAGGGGTAATTTCACGTGTGATGTCATTGGTTAGGGGGGGTATTGCACAGGTGATGTCATGTGGTTAGGTGTGTTGCACGTGGTGATGTAATTTTTGGTTTGGTGGTGTTGCACGTGGATGTCATGTGGTTAGGTGGTGTTGCACGCTGTGATGTCATGTGGTTAGGTGGTGTTGCACAGTGGGATGTCGAGTGGTTAGGTGGTGTTGCACAGTGTGAAGTATGGGTTAGGGGGGTTGCACAGTGTGATGTCATGTGGTTAGGTGGTGTTGCACAGTGTGATGTCATGTGGTTAGGTGGTGTTGCACAGTGTGATGTCATGTGGTTAGGTGGTGTTGCACAGTGTGATGTCATGTGGTTAGGTGGTGTTGCACAGTGTGATGTCATGGGTTGGTGGTGAGACATGTGATGTAGTGGTTAGGGGTATTTCAGTGTGATGTCATGTGGTTAGGGGGTGTTGCACAGTGTGATGTCTTGTTTGGTGGTTTTACAGTGTTTGTCATTGGTTGGGGGTATTGCACGGTGATGTCATGTGGGTTTGGTAGTGTTGCCATGTGATGCATGTGGAGGGGGTGTTGCACAGTGGATGTCATGTGGTTTGGTGGGATTTCCGTGTGTGTAGTGGTTAGGTGGTGTTGCACGCTTTGATGTCATGTGGTTAGGTGGTGTTGCACAGTGTGATGTCATGTGGTTAGGTGGTGTTGCACAGTGTGATGTCATGTGGTTAGGTGGTATTGCACAGTGTGATGTCATGTGGTTTTGGTTGGTATTGACAGGTGATGTTTGTGGTTAGGTGGTTTGCACGGTGGGTCATTGGTTAGGGGGTGTTGCACAGTTGATGTATGTGTTAGGGGGGTTTTTGCACAGTTTGATGTCATGTGGTTTGGGGTATTCCCGTGTGTTCTGTGGTTAGGTGGTGTTCACGCTTTTTGTAAGTGGGTTGGTGGGGTTGCACGTGTGGTCTGGGGGTTTGGGGGTGTTGCACAGTGTGATGTCTTGTGGTTAGGTGGTGTTGCACAGTGTGATGTCATGTGGTTAGGTGGTATTGCACAGTGTGATGTCATGTGGTTAGGTGGTGTTACACAATGTGATGTCATGCACTTGAATGTGGTTAGAGGCGTGGCCTGATGTGTTCCTCTTTGCAATCTCTTTGCAATCAAAAAAGTTGTGAGGAATACTGTTGCCAAGCAAACCAAAACAGAGTCAGCTTTTTTTTTACCGCTGGAAAAATAAAAGCTGAACCGTTTGGGGGCTATTTTCAATACGACCAGTCTTCCAGGGCCGTTTTAGGGGAAACGCACTAGGGCGGGTGATAAATTCGCCCCCCCTTAACAAAATGCGCCACGATGCGACACAGTGATCACCCTCAACCAAAAATTACAAAAACTTTACCACAAGTGTAGTAAAAAAAT
>JAODAL010048213.1:0-29207 GCA_025379985.1 Phyllomedusa bahiana | reverse complement strand
TGTGTACTTGTTAGTTAAAATGAAAGTGTCCGGGGAAATCCCCTTTTTAATGGGTTTAAAATTTTTCATTATCAGTATGATATTTGAATCTGAACCCAGTAGTTCCCCATTATTGTTGTTCTTATCTATTTTTTAACATTAGATTTTCATAAAGTTTCTAATTTAAATATGTCTGCAAGGTCTTAAAAGTTGCCAGTTGGGCCCGTCGCCTTTTCTCAAGCGCATTTAAAAAAAATATTTATTGGTGAAAAAACGCCGTTTTTATGTCCATTTTATGTAACTGGACTCATTAGAAATAATCGTATTCATCTTATCTAGCCCTTTAAAAATTAAAAATGTCTCAAATAACTGCAATGTATCTGAAATTCCCATAACAGAAAATTTTCCTCTAATTGACATTCATCATGGCAAAATCCCCCGGGCATCTGCTCTGTTGGAAGCTTTTTTCTATGACAGTAATTGGGCGAACAAGGTAAATCCTGGTGGTGGGGGGGGGGGCTTGTATTCATGAATACATTGGACTTGTCAGAACTACAGCACATTCATACATGGGCAAAACAGGGCTGAATTTTTTTCATATATGGAAAGGTGACGATCATATGTACCATGTTTTTAAAAGGGGGGTTGTCTGTTCCACTTTGGGCGCTGTTTACGGGGTTTCCCAAAGCAGGCTTTTTCCCCAGCAGGGGTTTTTCCCATCTTGAGACCCCCCCACACTGTGGAAGGACAGTGATTTTTTTGTGAGCCGCGGAAGGGGAAGGTTTTGGCTGTATTGGAAATCTTGGAAGTGAAAAGCTAATGTAACCCCTTGTGTAATTATTTTTCGCTTCTCAACTTTGTCACTAGAATGGGCATTTAAAACTTTTGGACTCTGGAAGGAACATGGGTGATTTTTTTTCGCTCCTCCCCCTGTCACCAGTGTATTTGGATTTTACACCTCTCCTTTCTACAAAAACTTACGCTCAAAAAAAATATACAAAAATGACTTTTTAGGGTGATGTTAGTTGTTTCCGGGTTTAGTGGGGTGAGATCTGTGTGGCAAAATTTTTTTTTACAATAAGAGTTGTCAGCTGCGCTTCCCCCCAAATTTGTGGGAGGAGTGGTTGGTGTCGCGTCTGTGTCGCAAAATTGTTTTATTGGAATGACAGTACGCTGTGTTCTTCCTTGTGATTTGCATGGCTTGCTGTGTTCTTCTTTCTACTGATTGGGGGTGCCATGAGATTACTTGGGCTTTCCCCACTGTGTGGTTTTTGTTTTACGTGGGGCGCTGGGACAGCTAGTTCTTCCATAATTTTTTTGCATTTACTGCTTGTACAGCTGTGTTTGCTTGTTTTTGTGGGCTGCACATGGATTTTCAGGGACTGCCATTTTGTGCAAAAAATTTTTTTCGTGGGACTGCACGTACAGCTGTTTCTCTCCATATTTTAATTTGCATGGGACTGCAAGAAAAGCGTTCCTCTCCATATGAAAATTTGCAGGGGGAAGGCTTTTTCTTTCTAAATTTATGTGGGACTTTATTATCTCATCCATGAACACTGCTGCTTTACTTCCCTCGGCTTTTTCCCGGGCTCCCAACTTGTTCTTGCCCTCTACCCCCCCCTCCGCGATTTCTCCGTGCCCTTGGGCGGGGACAGAACACTCACCCGACAGCCAATAAGGGCTTTTAATACAAATATCGTGGCACACAAAAGACTAAGAAAAAACCTCAAGGTATATAAAAATTTTTGGGAAAATGCTTTACTGTAAGGAAAATATAAAAAACCCTGGGATCTTGTTTACAGTATTTGATAAAGATTTTTTTAAAGTTTCACCCCCCAAAAAAGTAAAGGGGACCCCAGGCGGTGAGTCCCTACATAAAAAATTTTTCCTATAGGCGTCAATCCCGGGATGAAAATTTTCGGGGGGTATGGTGGGAAACCTAGTTTTTGGGAATTATCCTGCACGGGTTTTTTAAAAAGGGCAGTTTGGTTGTGCGCAACCAATGGTTCCCCAATCTCAAATGAACTCAAAACATACTTTGGCTTGCACATATAAAATATTTTCTGAAAAACACAAGAAAAGGGTTTGCACATTTGAAAAGGCAATATATACTTTTCAAATTCAAATATAAAGTGGCACATAAAGATGGGGAAAAACCCTCAAGGTATTTAAAAAATTTTTGGAAAATTTTTTAAATTGAAAAGGGAAAATATGAAAAAACCGGGGACTTTAGTTTACGTATTGATAAAAGGGTTGTTTTTAAGGGCTCCCCTCCCAAAAGGGCAAGGGGATCCCGGACGGTGGGCCCCTTACACAAAATATTTTTACCTCCTAGGCTTAAAATTCCAATTTGAAAATTCAGGGTTTTGGTAGGAAATTGAAATTGAATTATCCTGCACGGGTTTTTAAAAGAGGCAGTTTGGGTGCAGAACCCAATGAGATGCCAATCTAAAAATGAATTTCAAAACTTTACTTTGGTTTTCCCAAATAAAATATATTCTGAAAAACAAAAGCATAGGTGCACATTTGAAAAGGAAATTATTACGTCAATAAAATTTCAGTGGCCCCAAAAAGGGACAAAATTTAAACCTAAAGGGTTTATAAAAAATATTGGAATTTTTTTAAATGAAAGGAAAATAGGGAAAAACCGGGGGACTTTTTGGTTTACGTTTTTTCAAAGATTTTTTAAAAGCTCACCCCCCAAAACGTCGGGGGGACCCCAAGCAGGTGAGCCCCTTTCCCACAAAATTTTTGTTCCCTATTTGGCCCGTCAATCCAGACTAAAAACTTAGGGTTTGGTGGGAAAATCTCCCAATTTTTTTTATCCTGCAGGGTTTTTTAATAGGGGCCAGCTTTTGGGGCAGCAACCCAAATTGAGACCCGCCAATCTCAAATTAAACTACAAAACTTTCCTTTGGCTCTGCCTTTATAAAATTTTTCGGGGAAAAACAAAAGCATGGGTTTGCACCCCGGAAAAGGAAATATTTTCGTCTAATACAAAATTCTGGCCCCACAAATGGCTAAGAAAAACCTCAAGGTATATGGGAAATTTTGGGGGAAAAAGGCATTACGGCTAAGGAAAATTATAAAAAAAACTGGGACTCTTAGTTTACAGTTTTTTGATAAAGGGTTTTGATTTTTGCTCACCCCCCAAAAAACGTCAAGGGGACCCGTGCAGGTGAGCCCCTTACACAAAATTGGGGTTCCCCCACTAGGCGTCAATCCAGACGGCAACTTAGGGTTGGTAGGAATTGCAATTGAATTTCCTGCTCGGGTTTTTAAAAAAGAGGAAAGCTGGTGCGAAATCCAAATTGAATCCCCCCAATCTCAATAACTACAAAACTTTATTTTGGCTTGCACATATAAAATAATTCTGAAAAAAAAAGATGGTCCCAAAAAGTAGGGTTTTTGTAGTTCATTTGGATTGGCGATTCTTGGCTTGCTGCACACAGCTGCCTTTTTTAAAAACCCAGTGAAGGTTTTCAATTGCTATTTTCCTCCCCATCCCCTGAAGTTGCAGTTGGATTGACGTAGTGAGGTAAACATTTTTAGTGTGGGGGACTAAACCTGCTCTGGATCCCTTTGCTTTTTGGGGAGGTGAGCCAAATACAATTTTTTGTTCAAATACTGAAAATTTAAGGGGAGTCCCAGTTTTTTCTTTTTTTCCCCTTTGCTGTAATGCTTTTTCAATATTTCATAAAACCTTGGGGGTTTTACTTAGTCTTTAGTGTCCCACTGATATTTGTATTAAAACGTTTTTATTCCCTTTTCGTGTGAAACTTGTTTTTTTTTCAAATTTATTTTATAGTGCAGAGCAAAGTATGTTTTGTAATTTTCATTTGAGTTTGGCGATCTCTTTGGCTGGCTGCACAAGTTTTCCCTTTTTTAAAACCAGTGCAGGAAAATTTCAAATTGCTATTTCCCTACCTTTCCTGAGTTGCGTCTGGATTGAGCCTAGTGGGGGTTTTAAAAATTTTTTTGTAAAAAGGGACTCCCCTTGTTTGGGGGTTCCCCTTGACGTTTTGGGAGGTGGTTTAAAATAAAAACTTTGATCAAATACTGAAAAAATAAGATTTCCCGGTTTTTATTTTTTCCCTTAGCAGAAATTTGCATTTCCAATATTTCAATTTTTAATTTGAGGTTTTATTAGTCTTTGGGGGCCCACAATATTTGTATTAGATTTATATATTTTTTTTTCCCAGTGTGCATTTTGCTTGTGTTTTTTAAAAATTAATTTTTTATGGCGGGCCCAAAAGTATGTTTTGTATTTTCATTTGAGATTGGCAAATTTCTTTGGCTTGCTGCCCACACCCTCCCTTTTTTTTAAAAACCAGTGCAGGATTTTTTAAAATTGTTTAGTTATCCCAAACCCCCCGGGAAGTTGCAGTCGGGGATTGCCCCCTAGTAAAGGAAAAAACATTTTTTGTTTGGGATCCCTTTGTTTGTGGGATCCCTTGACGTTTTGGGAGGTGAGCTTAATACAATCTTTGATCAAATACTGTAAACTAAGAGTCCCAGGTTTTTCATATTTTCCTTAGCAGTAATGCATTTCCAATATTTCTATATACCTTGAGGTTTTACTTAGTCTTTAGTGTGCCACTGATATTTGTATTAGACGTATATATTGCCTTTTCAGTGTGCACCTATGCTTGTGTTTTTCAGAATATATTTTATATGTGCAGAGCCAAAGTATGTTTTGTAGCCAATAATGCTTTAGCTGGGCGTAACCCGACTTAGGCTCAAACACAGTTGCTAAGCACAAGCAAAGCAGCCCATTCTCTTAAACCATACACTTTGCTAATGGTAACCAAGAAGGTAATATGCTTAGATTCTTGAGGTCCCTTCATAGTGAGACAACCCCTTTAGCTGAAATAAAATTTTCCAGCATCATCTTTAAGATGTGACATGGATTATTGAATCCATAGGATTTAGAGCCTTCCAGCCTCTCCACTGAGAACCAGTACTCCACTCAGGTAGGCAGCACCACTATTTCTTTATTTCTACTTTGTGCTGACCTCTGAGAGGGCAGATAAATGAGGGGAAGGGGAAGATCCTTGTTTTGCCAAGTTTTTTATCAATACAGGTTCGGGATACAGCTTTAAAGAAAACCAGTCAATAAGGATATAACATGGCTTTATTTTTACAATAGTGCAATAATAAATCGAGTATGATAAAATGATAACATAAAATTATTACAGAAAACAGGGAGATAGTACGTACAGTTTGTAAGAGAAAAATAGTTATTTACAAAGGTTTTAAGTGCTTATAACATCCCCTGCAGAGTGTGACATCATCGGATCCGCATATCAGCCCTTGAGAAGCTGCAGGATGGCGAAGGACCAACAAACCCTCAGGGAACAAACATCACTGTGTATAGATGTCTCTATCATGGGAGAGTAGGCTTCTGAGGCTTCATGGCCAATGTGACAGATGTATATATGTTACTTCAACAAAATGGCGGACACGACCTAATGCTGTGTCAGCTTAAAAAATGCACAAGTGTTATTTGTCTATCCTACTTTCATGGAGTGGCCGACTCCGGAGTTCAAAGTACCATACACAAAAACACCTCTCAGACTGATGACAATAATCAGCACAGCTTTAAATACACAAGGAGATGATCTAAACACACTCCTGAAGCTAGGGGGGAGAAAAAGTCAACAGAAGTGTAAGCAGGCTTGTAACTTTGGACCCAAAAACAAGGAGACTTTGTGTCTATAAAAAACAGGCCAAACTGTGCAAGCTGATGATATAAATTTGGTCTAAAATAGAAATGAGTCTGTCACGTCATAGGAGGTGCAGTGGGCACTGACTGCCATCCAGCCCCCTGTCCCTGCCTACTTGGCGTGCTGCCCTAAATAGCAGACCCCAATTGGACGACAGTCCCTACTCTACTCTGCAGGGCCGTCAGGAAAAAGCGAAGTCCCGCAGTCCGGGTCGATAACGTACGGGATACGCCAGAAACCACAATCAAGAAAACCAAGAGAGTAAGTAAGCCAAGCCCAAGGTCAAAACCAGGAGGTAACGCAGTACAGAATCAGAAATCAAGCGAGTAGGAAGCCAAGCCGAAATCAAGTAACAAGGTGAACAGCAAACGGGAAACAGGAGGAGGCAAAGGGAACCTTTCCAGGCAAAATGAAGCAAACTGAGCCTGGTTTAAAATGAGCTGCCCGGACACTGCCCCAGAAGCTGATTGGTGCTCCTCTATTGGCCCGAGCGACACACCCTCTGAGCTGAATTGAAGCCGAGCTGTCAATCCTATCAGCCAGGCTTCTCCCTGGGCGTGTCACCCGACTGGAGGGATTAACCCTTATAGCACCTTGCTCCTGCACGGCAACCACGTGTGCCGTGACAGATTCACTATAATTTGGTCAATAGTCATTTATTTTGACTAGCATTACAATCCCTTAACCTTCCTAAGTCAGCCGGTCATACAATAGAGCTCCACACTTGCCCTATGTGTTACAGTCTATCACAATGGTTTCTCCTCTGTGTGAGTTTTCTGATGTTTAACAAGATGACATTTCTTGCCAAAACATTTCCCACATTCTGAACAAGTAAATGGCTTCTCTCCTGTTTGACTTCTTAGATGATCCCTAAGGCTTGATTTGTGGCTAAAACATTTCCCACATTCTGAACATGAAAACGGTTTCTCTCCTGTGTGACATCTTAGATGCTTTTTAAGGCTTGGTTTGTGGCTAAAACATTGCCCGCATTCTGAACATGGAAACGGCTTCTCTCCTGTGTGACTAGTTAGATGGGACACAAGAAATGATTTCTTGATAAAACATTTTCCACATTCCGAACATGGAAATGGCTTCTGTCCTGTGTGACTCATTAGATGTTCCGTGAGGCTTGATTTCTGACTAAAACATTTCCCACATTCTGGACATGAAAATGGCTTCTCCCCTGTGTGACTTCTTAGATGACCCACAAGGCCTGATTTGTGGCTAAAACATTTCCCACATTCTGAGCATGAAAATGGCTTCTCTCCTGTGTGACTTCTTAGATGATCTTTAAGGGCTGATTTCTGGCTAAAACATTTCCCAAAATCTGAACATGAAAATGGCTTCTCTCCTGTGTGACTTCTTAGATGATCAGTAAGGGCTGATTTCTGGTTAAAACATTTCCCACATTCTGAACATAAAAATGGCTTCTCTCCTGTGTGACTTCTTATATGACGCATAAGGCTTGATTTCATGTTAAAACATTTCCCACAATCTGAACATGAAAATGGCTTCTCCCCTGTGTGATGTCTTAGATGTCTCATAAGTTTTGATTTCTGGCTAAAACATTTCTCACATTCTGAGCAAGAAAATGGCTTCTCCCTTGTGTGTCTTCTCTGATGAATGTCGAGATAATGTTTAAGCCTAAAGCATTTCCCACATTGTGAACATGAAAATGGCTTCTCCCCTGTGTGAATGCGTTGATGAATAACCAGAACTGATTTCAGGCTAAAGCATTTCCCACATTCTGAGCAGGTAAATGTCTTCTTTCCTGTGTGAATTTTCTCATGTTTAACCAGACTCGATTCCGTGCTAAAACATTGCTTATATTCCAAACAAGAAAATGGCTTCTCCCCTGTGGGACTTCTTAGATGCTCCTTAACAAATAATTTCTGACTAAAGCGCTTGTCACATTCAGGAGATGAAAATGTCTTCTCCCCTGTGTGACTTCTCTTATGTGTGATAAGATCTGACTTCTTAATGAAACATTCCCCACACTCTGAACATGAGAATGTTCTTTCATCTGTGTGACTTTTCTTGTGCAGGGAAAGATGAGATTCTTCTTTAAACTGTTTCCCACATTCAGCACATGGAAACATTTCGTCCGGTCTATGTCCAGTTCTAGGTTTGCCTATCTGTGACGGATTATCTTCTCCTTCGTCTGGAAAAAGAAACAACCATTTTTACCCAAACAAAATAATGTTATATTTAAAGTAAAAAAAACCATAAAATGATCAAATCACGATATGAGGTTTCTCTCTTCCTATTTCCACATAACATGTATCACACAGTGAAGCTCGTCAATAACCCGGGGTCTCATATGTTATACAACCGCAGTACAGAATGTGTGTGAGATTTCTTCTGTCTTTTAGATACTTTTTGTGTTTCTATAGATAATTGTCAATAGTGTCTAGAAAGAAGGCTTGGCCGTGTGAGGTTACAACTTTATTACTGGTGTGTGCCACAAATTTGGTGAAGTATCCCCAGCAAGAGGTGGATTAAGAAAGAGGAATGTTTCTGCAAGTGCTCCAACTCTATCACCCAGCATGCAACACTCCGGTACATCCCATATCTTCCGTGGGTCTCCTCTGGGTTGTTGTGCTCTTTTCTACAATAATAATAACCCTGCCCCAGTGATTGAATACAGTGTATATATGTGATGACCAGATGGTGGGTGGCTCTAGGGGACCCTCACACCTGGTCTCCGCTATAAAGGTGAAAGTCTCCTCTTACCTGATGATGTGTGAGGCCGGGGATCCTCCATCAAGACCTCCTTGTACAGATCCCTGTGTCCTTCTATGTACTCCCACTCCTCCATGGAGAGATAGACAGCGACATCCTGACACCTTATAGGAACCTGACAAACACAAGATCCCATCATCACCCAGACCCTTCCAGTGCTGTTACTATATAATTCCCAGCATTCCCAGTCATCACCCAGACTCCTCCAGTGATGTTACTATATAATTCTCAGCATTCCCAGTCACCTCTTCAGTCAGCAGCTCAGTGATCAGTTCTAGGATATTCTGTATCAGTGAATGAGATGGAGGTTCGGTGATGGGGCTCTGGATGCTGCTTGGTCCTCCTGACACACGAGGGGCCACACATTCACCAGATGACTTCTTCACTACTGTGTAATCCTGTGTATGAGGAGACACTGATCACTAAATAGATTCTCACCTCACCTTTCCCATCATTCACCTGTTACTAATAGAGATAAGAGCGAGGTAATGTGAGACTCTCACCTCTCCAGTTATCAAGTAGATGATCTCCAGGGCGAGGTCTAATAACCTAGTGGCCCTGAGATTGCTGTTCTTGTTCATCCTTGGGGGATCATTGACGAAAAGGACCATTGTTTTTAGCTGTGAGAGTCTTGGATTTGAGAAACCTGAAGAAGACAAGGAGGATTCAGAGCAAATCGACACTGTATATACAATTCTATTATGTACCTGTACAGTGCCTTGTGAAAGTATTCCTCCCCCTTGAACTTTTCTACCTTTTGCCACATTTCAGGCTTCAAACATAATGATAGAAATTGTGAAGTGGAACGAAATTTATTGGATATTTTAAACTTTTGTAAAAAATAAAAAACTGAAAAGTGGGGCGTGCAATATTATTCGACCCCCTTAAGTTAATACTCTGTAGCGCCACCCTAAGCTGCGATTACAGCTGAAAGTCACTTGAGGTATGTCTCTATCAGTTTTGCACATTGAGAGACTGAAATTCTTGCCCATTCTTCCTTGGAGCTGGAGCTCAGTGAGGTTGGATGGAGAGCGTTTGTGAACAGTTGGAGCTCAGTGAGGTTGGATGGAGAGCGTTTGTGAGCAGATGGAGCTCAGTGAGGTTGGATGGAGAGCGTTTGTGAGCAGATGGAGCTCAGTGAGGTTGGATGGAGAGCGTTTGTGAGCAGCTGGAGCTCAGTGAGGTTGGATGGAGGCATTTGTGAGCAGCTGGAGCTCAGTGAGGTTGGATGGAGGCGTTTGTGAGCAGCTGGAGCTCAGTGAGGTTGGATGGAGAGCGTTTGTGAGCAGCTGGAGCTCAGTGAGGTTGGATGGAGAGCGTTTGTGAGCAGCTGGAGCTCAGTGAGGTTGGATGGAGAGCGTTTGTGAGCAGCTGGAGCTCAGTGAGGTTGGATGGAGAGCGTTTGTGAGCAGCTGGAGCTCAGCGAGGTTGGATGGAGGCGTTTGTGAGCAGCAGTTTCCAGCTCTTCTTACAGATTCTCAATTGGATTCAGCTCTGGATGTGACTTGGCCATTCTAACACCTGGAGATGGTTATTTGGGAACCTTCCATTGTAGATTTTGCTTTATGTTTGGGATCATTATCTTGTTGGAAGCGAAATCTCCGTCCCAGTCTCAGGTCTTTTGCAGACTCCAACAGGTTTTCTTCCAGAATGGTCCTGTATTTGGCTCCATCCATCTTCCCATCAATTTTAACCATCTTCCCTGTCCCTGCTGAAGAAACGCAGGCCCAGACCATGATGCTGCCACCACCATGTTTGACAGTGGGGATGGGGTGTTCAGGGGGATGAGCTGTGTCGCTGTTACGCCAAACACATTGTTTTGCATTGCAGCCAAAAAGTTGGATTTTGGTTTCCTCGGAGCAGAGCCCCTTCTTCCACATGTTTGGTGTCTCCCAGGCGGCCCCTTCTCCCACATGTTTGGTGTCTCCCAGGCGGCCCCTTCTTCCACATGTTTGGTGTCTCCCAGGCGGCCCCTTCTTCCACATGTTTAGTGTCTCCCAGGCGGCTTGTGACAAACTTTAAACAAGACATTTTATAGGTATCTTTGAGAAATGGCTTTCTTCTTGCCACTCGTCCATAAAGGCCAGATTTGTGCAGTGTACGACTGATTGTTGTCCTATGGACAGACTCTCCCACCTCAGCTGTAGATCTCTGCAGTTCATCCAGAATGATCATGGGCCTCTTGGCTGCATCTCTGATCAGTCTTCTTCTTGTTTGAGATGAAAGTTAAGAGGAACGTCCGGGTCTTGGTAGAGTTGCAATGTCTGATCCTCCTTCCATTTCAATATGATCGCTTGCACAGTGCTCCTTGGGATGTTTAAAGTTTGGGAGATCTTTTTGTATCCAAATCCGGCTTTAAACTTCTCCACAACAGTATCATGGAGCTGCCTGGTGTGTTCCTTGGTCTTCATGATGTTCTCTGCGCTTTAAACAGAACCCTGAGACTATCACAGAGCAGGTGCATTTATACGGAGACTTGATTACACACAGGTGGATTATATTTATCATCAACAGTCATTTAGGACAACATTGGATCATTCAGATCCTCACTGAACCTCTGGAGTGAGTTTGCTGCACTGAAAGTAAAGGGGCCGAATAATATTGCACGCCCCACTTTTCAGTTTTTTATTTTTTACAAAAAGTTTAAAATAACCAATAAATTTCGTTCCACTCCACAATTGTGTCCCACTTGTTGTTGATTCTTCACCAAAAAATTAAAATTTTATATTTTTATGTTTAAGGCCTGAAATGTGGCAAAAGGCAGAAAAGTTCAAGGTGGCTGAATATTTTCACAAGGCACTTTATATATTTTTATATATACATATATACCTACACTATAATGGACACTCTGCCCTTAAATGGCAGAACAACGACTGTAATCTATATATACCTATCCGCTTCAATGCAGAGTGTAGGGCACATCAATTAAAAAATGTACATTCAGTGTCGTATGAAGAGCAGGAAAATTCTGCTTAACCCCTTCCTGACAGCCGGTCATAACTTTTGGCTCTATTTTTTTTCCTCCCATCATCCAAGTGCCATAACTTTATTATCTTTTTTGAGCTACATAGACACAGAAGGGCTTTTGTTTGCAGGACATAATGTAATTTTTTATGCCATTGACCACACCAGAAATTGGACTGGGAAACCGAAATGTGAAAAAAACTTATTTGCACTAGGTCTACAGAGGTGTTTATTTTTTATGGTGTTCACTCTTCGGTGTAAATGACATTATCTGTATTCTGCAGGTCAACATGATTCCAGTGATACCAAACATGTAGGATGGATTTTCACCATTACAAATTCATGCTGAGGACTTAGTCCAACTCCCTAGTCTCAGAATTACACAATAACCCACAACCACATTCTGATACTTCCCACTACCTCTTCAGGCCTAAAGCTCCGGTCACGACCTCTGTGCTGAAGACCTGGTCACCTACCACAAAGCTAAAACTGACAGTATATCCCAGTTCTCCAGTAGTATCCATCCTGTCCCTCTGCCCGTCCTCTAATCTGACCTCAGCATTTCCAACAACAGAAGAAGTATCCAGGCTTCTCTCGCCCCACTACTTGTTTTACTGACCCCATTCCCTCCCACCTTGTCACGTCCCTCTTCTTAGCTGTTATCTCTCACCAAACTGTACTCTTTAACCTTTCTTTTTTGGAATATTTCTCTCCTCCATCAAGCACACAAACATAACCCTCTACTAAAAAAGCCCCCTCTGGACCCGTCCTGTGCCGACCAGTCTTTGACCTGCCCTTCATCACTAAACTCCTGAAACACTTAGTTTACTCTCACCTTATCTACAACCTCTCTGCTAACTCTCTCCTTGACCCTTCACAAATCAGAAACTCCACAGAAACTGCTTCAAATGATCTCCTCACTGCTAAATCCCAGGGCAACTCCTTGTTGTTGCTTCTTCTGAATCTCTCTGCAGCATTCAACACTGTAGATCACCACCTTCGCCTCAGCTCAGCCCCATTAGCCTTAAGGTTATAGCAAATTCTTGGTTTTTATACCACCTGGTTAGATCTATGACTCCTGTAATATCCCCATGTGCTCAATGACTGACAATGCCGTCCAATGCATATCTTGTGCAATGTACACAATCCTTGAGCAGCCAGTTGAGGGGGCAGACTGCAGGGCCAGATGTGGGCACATTGCAGGGTTAGAAGATCCTGGAACTAAATGAGCAAGTGCATCACTGAGAATCATTGCCAACTTGGAGGAGAGTCTGTGGCTCACTGAGCAAGCACTGGCTGGGGTAGATGCAGAGAGGAGGGCAGCATGGAGGAACAGGAGGCAGCGAGCTGGGGACAGTCAGAAAGCAGGGGAGAGTGTCAGGGAGGCTGGTACTGATCACAGGCCAACAAATGGTTGGCAGATGACTGGGATGTCGGGAAGAGGCTACTGCAGCACGACCCTGCCCCTCTCTGCCACAGTAAGGTGGGGAATAGGAACGCAGGGCAGGCTGGACACTGGCTGGGAGGGGGGACTCCATTAATAGGGGAACAGACAGGGCAATCTGTCACATAGACCAGGATCGTCGAGCAGTAGGTTGTCTTCCTGTGGTTCAACATATCGCGGATTGGGTTGACATTACTGGGAGGTGCTGTTGCAGAGTCTTTAGTGGTAGATATACATGGGGGTAATAATAATAATAAAATTCTATTAGAGGTCTACTATAGGCCTCCGAATATAACAGAACCCTTGAAAGATGTACTCCTCAAACAAATAGATGAGACAGCTAATCATAATGAGTTTGTTATCATGGGCGACTTCAACTACCCAAACATAAATTGGGAAACTGAAACCTGAGGCTCTAATAAAGGAAACAGGTTTTTGTCAATAACTAAAGATAATTATCTTTCCCAACTGGTGCAAGAGCCATCTAGAGGGAAAGGGGCGCCGCTAAGCTTATACTAACTCATAGACCTGACAGGATAACAGAGGTGTAGGAGACGCCTAGAGGCAAGGCCCTTCTGGAATTCATATTGACTAAAAGACCTGACAAGAGTTACAAAGGTCCTGGTTGAGGGGCACCTAAGAAATAGTGATCACAATATAACAAATTTTCACTTATTCTTCAACAGAGTATTTTGTCAAGGAGCCACATAAACACTGAATATCAGGAAGGCTAAATTTAATCTGCTTCAAGGTCCTGAACCACATTGACTGGAACAAGGTGTTAAAAAATAAAAGAACAGATAATAAACAGGAGATTTTTAAAAACCTTTTATGCACCCACTGTGAGTGGTACATACTTTAATGAAATAAACTGATTAGAAACAGGAAAAAAACAATGGTGACCAACAAAGACAAAGGAGGCAATAAATAAGAAAATGAAAGCATTTAAGCTAGTTAATCAGGAAGGCAGTGAAGAGGCACCTAAAAATCTATAAGTAAAAAAAATTAAAATATGTAAAATAACAAAAATAGCAAATCTGGAGACAAAAAGGCAAATGCCAAAGAGTAAAACGGACCCCAAAATATTTTTAATTATATAAATAGTAAAACAGAAAATGTTGGTCATATGAAAAGCAGTGAAGGAGGTGTTGTAGTTAGCACCGAGGAGAAAGCAAACCTATTAAACATTTTTTTCTCAACCATTTTTACCACAGAAACTTTGGGCAGAGTTGTATGGAGGGACAGGTTATGAACTGGAGATTACATGAGAATCTGTAACAGGAGATTAGAGCTGAGATGTATGGGGGATAGGTTATGGATGGAGATTACATGAGGGAGGTATCAGGAGATTAGGGTAGAGATATATGGGGGACAGGTTATGGATGGAGATTACATGAGGGGAGGTATCAGGAGATTAGGGTAGAGATGTATGGGGGGACAGGTTATGAGGGAGGTATCAGGAGATTAGGGCAGAGATGTATGGGGGACAGGTTATGGATGGAGATTACATGAGGGAGGTATCAGGAGATTAGGGTAGAGATGTATGGGAGGACAGGTTATGGATGGAGATTACATGAGGGAGGTATCAGGAGATTAGGGTAGAGATGTATGGGGTACAGGTTATGAATGGAGATTACATGAGGAAGGTATCAGGAGATTAGGGCAGAGATGTATGGGGGACAGGTTATGGATGGAGATTACATGAGGGAGGTATCAGGAGATTAGGGTAGAGATGTATGGGGGGACAGGTTATGGATGTAGATTACATGAGGGGAGGTATCAGGAGATTAAGGTAGAGATGTATGGGGGGGGAGGTTATGGATGGAGATTACATGAGGGAGGTATCAGGAGATTAGGGTAGAGATGTTTGGGGGGACAGGTTATGGATGGAGATTACATGAGGGGAGGTATCAGGAGATTAGGGTAAAGATGTATGGGGGGACAGGTTATGGATGGAGATTACATGAGGGAGGTATCTGGAGATTAGGGTAGAGATGTACGCAGGGCCGGGACAAGGCATTTTGGTGCCCTAGGCAAGTACGGCCAATGGCGCCCCCTCCCTACTCAAAAATGGTGCCCTTCCTCCCCAAAAAATGGTTCCCCCCCTGCACTAATTCCTCTCCCCCTCTACACCATTTCCTCCCTCACTTAGTAAGCACTCACCAGTGAGAAGAGCTGCCCATCTTCTTACTTCATAGCCAAATATCACAATGCCGCCAATAACTATTTCAATTATTTCATAAGCATTTTATGCAATTCTTCTTTAATAGACGATCATATAATGAGGTCAATACAAAAAGTGATATATTATCGCAGAATTTTAAAAGAGAAAGAACCTGTAATCCAGTCCTTAGAGGTCATCCAGCTCCCGTCATAGACGCCGACTTCACGTGCATCCGGGCATTCGTGTGGGCTGGATTCTGTGCTGTGATGTGGCCTACAGCTGACTGTGAAGTCTCATGCCTGTGACGCGACGTTTCAGGGGAAGGCACGCCCCCTTTGTCAAGCGTACAGCAGGTTCCAGGTAAGTGCTATTTATACATATCTATGAAAACTCAATTTACATACAAAACATTAAAAATCACCCGAAATTGTGAAGATACTATCTAAAAACAACATGAATACACTATTGTTTAGTTTAGTAGAACCTTAATTTGAGAACAGGTTTAGGAAAGTATAAGAGTTATTTATATCTTACATAATTTTATATCTGTTCAATAGTTCTGTCTAAATATATAAGCTCTCCTAACCATTCACAAATAGTGTACAGCAGCATAAGAGAAACGTCAGATATATTTTTATTTTTATAGGAAAACACTCCAACGGCAGTCCTCATTGAGGCCCCTAGGAGATAATGTATCTAACTTACGTATCCATAAAATTTCTCGTTGTAATAGACGTAATGTTATCTGTTCTTGATCGTTACCATCTATTTGTTCCAAGATGCACCATTTTAAATCTGACACTTGATGTCTATTCTCATGAAAGTGTCTGGCAACAGTGGATTCCATGAATTTAGGTGTCTTATCCTTATTTCCTTCTTTTATAAGATGTTCATTGATTCTAGAACCATATAGGCGAATCTGGGACTTATGCTCATTTAATCTTATTCTGATCATTCTAGTAGTTTGTCCGACGTAGCATTTGCCACATGGGCATTTCAAACAGTAATTTTTTGCATTACATGTGAAAAAACCACGGATTGAGATTCGGTATCCGCGTGTGGGATGTACCACATTCAGACCACGAATTATCGCATTGCAATTTTGGCACGAAAGACAAGGAAACGTGCCTTTTTTCTGTGTGTCTAAAAATGTTTGACATGTCTTTTTCTTCATTTGAATGTCTGAATGTACTGAATGTACTGAATGTCTGATTACCTATAGTCTTTCCTTTCTGATAGATAAACTTAGGGTAATCGCGGAAGAGATTACCGTATTTCAGGTCATTTTGTAAAATGTGCCAATATTTACGTATGGTTGCGGTAATTAGTTTTGAATGGCAATCATAGACCATGGAATATCCTAACCTTTGGTCTTCTTTTTTTATCCTCTTAGTTCGAAGTTCTTGTCTCGTACACTGGCCTATCTCTAGACCAATTTTTAATGTTTGTTCTCTATTGTAGCCTCTTTCAACAAATCTCTCTACTAAGCCCATCATATTCTCGTGATAATCTGAATCAGTTGAGCATATGCGTCTTAGTCTCATAAATTGTCCCTTCGGGATGGCACCTAGTACATTAGGGGCATGTTGACTTTTATTAAGTAATAGATTGTTACGGTCTATTTCTTTGTGGTATAGGGTGGTATTTAATTGGCCCTCTTTTATAGAGACCAGTACATCTAGGTAGCTTACGCCCTGGCAGTCTTTGGTAAGGGAGAATTCAATCAATGGATGAATTGAGTTAATGAATCTAACAAAGTCATCAAGTTCACATTCTGTACCACTCCACAGAATGAACACATCGTTGACATAGCGGAGCCAAAGTTTAATGTTATGGCTCCACTGACTGTCGACGATGTGCTCGGTCTCAAAGGATTCCATATAGATATTGGCCAGGCTAGGAGCTACCGGCAAGCCCATGGCAACTCCCTGGCGTTGTCAGTAATATTCCTGGCCAAATCTAAAGTAGTTGTTGGTCAATATTATGTCAAGTAATTCCAGCAGGAACATAATCATTCTGTTAGACAGATCTGGGTTGTTGCATAATTTTTGCCTAATGGCCTGTAACCCTTCCTCGTGTGAGATATTAGTATATAGACTTTTAACATCAGGGGTGCAGAGATAAGTGACACCACTCACATCAGCACTCTCAAGTTCAGCTAAAAAATGGCTTGTATTTTTGAGGCAGCGTGGTAATTTCTTAACTATGTCCTGTAGAAACCCATCAACAAAGGTGGCAATAGGTTGGAACACTGACCCGACCCCAGACACTATTGGTCTACATGGGGGATTATTAAGGGATTTATGTATCTTGGGAACTAAACAGAGTAAGGGCACCCTAGGATGGTCAACCTTCAGTATATGACTTGTTTTTTTATCAATTGTACCTATATGTTCCGCTTCAGTTGTCGTCGTATCTATCATGATCTTAATTTGGGATGTAGGATCCTTATCTATTCTCTCATAGACTTTAGAGTCCCCTAGTTGATTAATGGCTTCCTCAATATGTTTGTTCTTATCCATTACGACCGTTGCCCCTCCCTTATCCGTCTTTATCAGTATAATATTTTCATCTATTTTTTAGATCTAGTAATGCTTCCCCTTCTATCTTAGAGAAGTTATTATTTTGGCGTTGTTCGACTGATCGCCATTTTTTTGGTGACCTCATTACATTCTAGATTTTGAAACGTTTCTAAAGACGCATTTGAAATATCAGGGTCAAATTTACTTTTCTTATGCAATTTATTAAGGGGATTTTTACTAACACTACTCACATTACCAAAATGCTTTTTAAGTCTGATTTTGCGACAGAACCTATATAGGTCCGTCTCAAAGTCAAACAAAGGAACCTGTTGGGAAGGAACAAAATTAAGTCCTTATTATAATCTGCATTTGATCTTATCAGTTGTTTAAATTGCAGCATTAATTCTTTGTACGTTGCTCTACTCTATGGCTTCGTATTATTATTGTACTATTAGTCAGAAACAAATGCAACTACGATCCATGAAGAAGAAAAACCTAAATACACAACCTTTTTTTAAAAGATGGGATGGACTCTGAGACAACAAGCGGGGAACAATCAGAAGAGCCCATAGAGGTGAAGAAAAAAGGCAAACGGAATACGAAGAGAAGAATTTAAATGACTTGGTTGTCAATATCTCCTCGAAACAACTGACTAAGACTCAATGCCAGATTATTAATAAAGGACTTAATTTTGTTCCTTCCCAACAGGTTCCTTTGTTTGACTTTGAGACGGACCTATATAGGTTCTGTCGCAAAATCAGACTTAAAATGCATTTTGGTAATGTGAGTAGTGTTAGTAAAAATCCCCTTAATAAATTGCATAAGAAAAGTAAATTTGACCCTGATATTTCAAATGCGTCTTTAGAAACGTTTCAAAATCTGGTATGTAATGAGGTCACCAAAAAATGGCGATCAGTCGAACAATGCCAAAATAATAACTTCTCTAAGATAGAAAGGGAAGCAGTACGAGAACTAAAAAAAGAAGAAAATATTATACTGAAAAAGGCGGATAAGGGAGGGGCAACGGTCGTAATGGATAAGGACAAATATATTGAGGAAGCCATTAATCAACTAGGAGATTCTAATGTATATGAGAGAATAGATGAAGACCCCACATCCCAAATTAAGATCATGATAGATACGATGATAACTGAAGCGGAACATATAGGTACAATTGATAAAAAAAACAAGTCATATACTGAAGGTTGACCATCCTAGGGTGCCCTTACTCTATTTAGTTCCCAAGATACATAAATCCCTTAATAATCCCCCATGTAGACCAATAGTGTCTGGGGTCGGGTCAGTGTTCCAACCTATTGCCACCTTTGTTGATGGGTTTCTACAGGACATAGTTAAGAAATTACCACGCTGGGGGGGCGTGGTTTGGCATGCCAGAGAGCAGCAGCACGGAGTAGGAGCTCCGCTGGGACCACCGGACTTTTGAGCCACCACCAAGGCACTATGAGCCCCAAAAAGGCCAAGAAGACCCCCAAGGCTGCGGGAACCCGCCCGGCGTCGGATGCCCGCATTTCAAATTATTTCGCTCCGCTGGCGGGCTTGCAATCCGCAAGTGAGTCTGCCCCCTCATCCCCGGAGCGGGCGCCATTTTGCCGGCGCACACGTGCAGCGCTGGACTTACCCGCGGCTTCTCTGAAGAGGAGCAGCAGGCGCCGAGACCAGCGGGAGGAGCCGAGAGACATGGCGCGACCGAGGCGGCAGGAGGACTGTCGGCTGCTGCTGCCGGAGCTGGAGAGTGCCGGAGACCGCAGCGGCTCGGAGGAGGAGGCACGCGAGATGTGCTCAGCTGAGAGTCGGCCCCGGAGTTCCGGTGAGCGCAGGAGGAGCCCGGAGCTACCCACTCAGAGTCAGGAGAGCGCGTCCTCACGGCGAATGATGGCCACACCGGCGGCAGGAGGGGGTAAGGAGCGACAGGGAGCCGACTATGATTGTGGGGAGCAGGCCCAGACAGAAGGGGCAGAAGAGTGGGCTCAGCTGGACAGGGGGAAGGAGGCTCATCACAAAGCGCCATATTCCTCCCCCCAGAGCGGGACTGCATCGCCGCTGCCGCCCAGGATGAAAAGGGCGCCTAGTATATCCGCCCCTGAGGCAGCCATGTCGGGGCATTCAATAAGCGATGGGGGATCCCCCTTAACTGCTACAGGCCCAGTGTCAAAGTTGTCTCCTGCTGCAGAAGGCACGCTCCTGCTTACAGAGGACTGGCCATTGCTGGGGACTAACACCTCCTCCCCCCTGTTGGAGGATGGGGCATGTGGCTCTCTCCCTGCTGCTGGTGCCCCAGGGGACATGGGTGCTGCTGCATGTTCTAGTGCCACGGATCAAGCCATGCGAGTTCTGCAGGGACACCCGGAGCTGCAGGCACTATTAACGCTCATACCAACTAAAGCAGACCTGGTCGCGCTGTCACAGGATCTCAGGAGCGCCTGGCAGCGTGACCTGCATGTTGTACAGGAGGACATTTCAGCTATACAAAATAGGGTGCAGAGTCTGGAGACATTTCAAGCTACAGTCCAGGCCACAGTGGCGGAGCTGCAGACCTCTGTTAAAAAGCAACAATGCGAGCACTCTGTTCTGATAGAGCACCTAGATGACTTGGAGAACAGGAATAGAAGGAACAATGTTAGGGTGCGAGGCCTGCCAGAATCTGTCACAACACAGGGTCTGGCTCAGTCCCTTACTAAGATCTTCAATTCTATCTTGGGCAGAGGGGAGAACGAGCACATTGAGTTGGATCGTGCCCACAGAGCGTTGCGTCCACCGAGCCAAGATGATTCTAAGCCTAGGGACATAATTTGCAGAATACACTATTACGCCATAAAGGAAGAGCTAATGAGAAAAGCACGAAATGCACCGAACATCATGTTTGAGGGCTCCAAACTTGCTCTCTTCCCGGATCTTTCCCGCCGCACTCTGCGTCTTCGGGCTGCAACTAGGCCCTTGCTAGCGGCCCTGCAGGAGAGACAGATACCCTATCGCTGGGGTTACCCTTTTTCTTTACAGGTGAGAACAGGAGAGGGGACTGTCATCTTCCGCTCGCCGGCGGATCTGCCAAGCTTCACCATGGCACTGAAATTGCCACCAGTGTCTCTTCCTGATTGGGACATGCTAGCCTCCGTGACCTCGAGTAGCCAGTTGGGCATTGGCCCAAGTAGAGAGAGGCCGCCTCGGGTCTTTGAATCAACCAGGAGCTTCCGCCCTCAGAAGAATCAGAAGATAGTGTCGAGGGTGGAAAGGGTGGACTCCGTCGTTAAAAGGCGACTGGCTTATGCTACACACTGATCTCCCGCTGGTGAAGTATATGCCTAGAAATGTGGGACTGTTTTTCTCTTCTTTTTTTTTCCTATCCTGCTTAAGTATTTGCTTGCTATTCCATCAGGTTCTTATATGATGCGAGTTTCTGTCCTTATTAGGGGGCTCATGTTTTGCTAGATGCTCCGCTAGGGGTTCTCTTATTGAACGTATGTCAAAACTATGTGTTAGTTATCTATAATGTGCCTCTTTAGATGTAATAACGGTTTTTAGTTGCGCACTGGCTCTGTTCAGTAATTGGTTCGTGCCATATAGATATAACCTTAAGTCCGGGAACTGGTCCTGACGCTGTCTCTGTGCCTATGCCGCAAGGCCATTTCAGAAACCTTCCTAGTTGTGCTAGGTGGTTCTGATCTACCCCAATAGGTGGAGACAGTGAGCACCATGTGCCCGCTTAATGCAGCAACGGGTGCTGCGATTTCTAGATTGCTTTGCCTACCTATAGTTCCAGATATGGGTGGGTTTTTGTTGTATTTTGTTAAGATATGGTGTTGTTTGAACGTTGATGGCATACTCGGACTCGCCCTGATGTGGGGCCCTTCCTCTGTCCCCGGGAGACAAAGTGACTGTAGGCCCATACAATGGTGACGATTACAATATCCTCCCTTAATGTTAAGGGGTTCAATATCCCGGAAAAGCGATCCCAGGTTCTCTACTCTATGCACAGGCAAAAAACGCAGGTCCTCTGCCTGCAGGAGACGCATATTCTGGCGGGGCAGTTAGACTCTTTTAGAAACAAATATTACCCGTTATGGTGCCACAGCAGCAACTCCGTTAATAAGACTAAGGGAGTGGCAGTGTTCTTTCATAAAAATTTACCGGTCAGGATCATAGACGTGAAGAGGGATGGGGAGGCACGCTATATTTTTGTTAAGTGTGAAATTGGGGGCTTAATATACACCATTGCTAATATATATGCCCCGAATAGCGGCCAGCTATCTTTCTTCACCTCTACCCTTGATGAGCTAACGGGGTTTGCCCAGGGCAGGATAATTCTCTGCGGAGATTTTAATTTAACACTGCAGCCAGAAGTCGATTCCTCGACAGGGCATTCCTTTATCTCCTTCAATAAACTAAACAAAATACGTAGACTCCTGCATCAACTACAATTATGTGACGTATGGAGGCTCTTGAACCCCAATGTAAAGGATTACTCATTCTACTCACACCCACATAATAGCTATTCCCGCATAGACTATATTTTTTTACAACATGCCCTTTTGCCCCAGGTTGAGGGAGCTAGCATTGGTAACATACTGCTCTCGGACCACGCCCCAGTACATTGTGAGTTATCTCTGCCGAACCAGCCTCGGAAAACGTTTTTGTGGAGGCTTAATGAATCGCTTCTAAATGATTCGGTCTGTGCTGCAGATCTTTCTCAAACAATTAAAAACTTTGTCAAGGATCATGAAAATGACCCAACCCCTAGTCAGTACAAGTGGGAGTCACTTAAGTGCGTGGCACGTGGGACTCTTATTAAACACAGTTCCAGACTTAAGAGGGAGGCGGCGGCCAAGCTTGCGTCCCTTTTAGCTAAGCTTACCACTCTGGAGAGCGCGCACAAATCCTCTCTGGCTGAGACTGACCCTCGTGACCTGTTGCAAATCAGGCATGAAATTCGGCTGCTCCTTGATAAGAAATCGGCTAGGTACAAGCAAATTTGTGCTGACTCATATTATATGTGGAGCAATAAGCCAAGTAGGATGTTGGCGAGGGCTCTTAGGGACAGGAGGGCAGCTTTATATATCCCCTCTATTAAGGATGGCAGAGGGGCCATTACGCACCTCACCCCCAATATTCTGAGCTGTTTTCGGAGCTTTTATAGTAAACTGTATAATATCCCGCGGCAGAGGCGGAACCCATCAGCGTTGAGGAAGTTTGTGGAAAAGTTTGCTCCCAGGAGTGTTCCGCGTGATAGACTCCAGGAGTTGGAATCTCCATTCTCGGAGGCGGAGCTGCATCAGGCGATTGCCAGCTTGCCAATGGGGAAAAGCCCTGGCCCTGACTGGTTTACAGCTAAGTTTTATAAACTGTTAAAGACTGAATTATCTGAGCCATTGCTGGCCTCTTTTAACTTGATCCCCAAGCCAGATAAAGACCCTTTATTGTGCTCAAGCTATAGGCCCATCTCCTTGCTCGACACGGACACGAAACTATATGCAAAACTCCTGGCGATTAGGCTCTCTGAGGTTCTGCCTGATATCATTCACTTGGATCAGGTGGGCTTCGTCCCCACCAGGGAAGCTAGGGATAATACCCTAAAAACTTTTTCTATTATTCATTATGCCCGGCAGAGAAACGTCCCTCTGATGCTTTTATCATTGGACGCTGAAAAGGCGTTCGACAGGGTGGACTGGGGCTTTCTGGAGTCTGCGCTGTCGGGCGCCGGAGTAGGCCCCCTGATGAGACAGAAAATATTTGCTCTTTATGATGCCCCGTCGGCTCAAATTAGGGTAAATGGTTCGCTGTCTGAGCCCCTAAAAATCCGAAATGGTACCAGACAGGGTTGTCCCCTTTCCCCCCTCCTCTATGTTATAGCCATGGAGTATCTACTGCAGGCGATCAGGGCATCGGAGGACATTGAGGGAATCGCCATCAAGGGATCGCAGTACAAGTGTGCGGCATTTGCCGATGACTTACTTTTGTATATCACTCGCCCACTATTGTCTCTCCCTGCTCTGATGCCGGTAATAGAAAGCTTCGGGGAACTTAGCAACTTTAAGGTGAACTACTCGAAGAGTAGAGCCTTGAATGTCTCCATGGATGCCCAAACCGTCAGGCAGCTGGAATTAAATTTTCCCTTTACGTGGGCTAAAGAATCGTTTGTTTACCTCGGGGTCAGGATCCCCACCCAAAGCGATAAAATATTTGAATTAAACTTTCTCCATTTGCTTCAAACGCTGAAAGGAGATCTCTCTAAATGGGGAGGTAAAGATTTCTCATGGATAGGGAGAATTAATATTGTAAAAATGAACATTTTGCCCCGATTACTTTACTTATTTCAAACTATCCCAATTCGACTCCCGAACTCCTTTTTCCTAGACCTTAATAAAAGTATCAAGAAATTTGTGTGGGCCAATAAAAACCCCCGGATTGCTAGGGAAGTCTTAATTAGGCCAAAGGAGAGGGGCGGTCTGGCGCTTCCGGATCTCAAACTGTACTATGTAGCCTCGGCTGCTGCTAGGATATTAGATGGATTCCACCACACGAGAACTAAGAGCTGGGTACGGATGGAGGAGGAGATGTGTGGTGTACCCCTATCTTCGGTCCCCTGGTTGGATACTTCTAGATTAAAATGTGCGGTTTCCCAGCTGCCCCTGGTTTCGCAAATCACTTCCATATTGCATAGGTCTATGAGCCGGCAGTATCATCTTTTTGAACCAAACGGACCCCTCACCCCTCTAAAGGGTAACGCCTCCCTAAATATTAACATCCCCTGTTTGCTGTATCGCGATGTTCAGGGAAAGGCTCTGGCAACCTTCAGAGATTATACTGCCTCCTCCTCCTTTAAACAGTATGAAGACTATGTTATATTGCAGAACAGGTCACCCAACGTCTGGCTTCAGTACATGCAGCTTAGGCATTTTTTTTATGTTAATAAAAAGAAGCTAGATCTAGTTAGGCCACTGACCAGATTTGAGACTCTCTGTGTGCAGCAACACCCCCCTAGTCATTTGATATCAGCAATATACAGGTTGTTGCTGGAGGACGTGTCTGCGATACCACCGAATTACCAAGCCAGCTGGGAGAGGGAGTTGGGTGATACCTACAGTGCAGATGACTGGACCAAAGCCTGCGTCTTAGCGCATAAAGCATCTGTCTCCTGCAGAATTCAGGAACTCAACTATAAGGTTCTGTCAAAGTGGTACAGGGTGCCCACGCTCCTGCACTCTATCTATCCACAGGTCCCGTCTACTTGCTGGAGATGTGGACTAGCACCAGGCACAATGTCCCACATCTGGTGGGGATGCACAGAGATTCGTCCCTTTTGGGCCAAGGTTGTGGACTTAATTGAAATGATCACAGGCATCAGATTGCAAGATGATCCCTCGGTTCTCCTCCTCTTTATCCTTCCTATACCTATGCGCATTCTCAGGGGAAGTCTGATAGTCTTCCTACTGGTAGCTGCGAAAGCCATCATCCCGAGGAAATGGAGATCTACACAACCCCCCACCATAGTGGAGTGGTTTAAAGAGATCTTCTGTCTTCAGAGGATGGAGGAGATCCGAGCAGGTCAGATGCAGTCTTTGGACAAATACCAGGAGACATGGAGAGGGTGGATGCTGTTTACTGCCACGCCGGAGTACCGGACGTTTGGCTGAGATGTACGTGCGTGGTGTTTGGGTTCCTGGGTCGTACGGGCGACTAACTGAAGCAAAGTCTCCGGGTACGGTAGCGATTGGGGGGGGGGGGTCTGACTGGGGCGAGTCCGAGGAGTTAGGAGGGTGTTTTTGTTTTCTAATGCCATTGGTTCTTGGATTGAATGTTCTTTCTTTAAGTATATTTACAATTATCTATTTGAAACAAAATATTCCTTATCACTTCAACAAAAGTACCAATGTAGAGTAATAGACGCTAATGTATTGCCTGGGCGATTTGGCAACTCTTACTGTATAGAGACCTCACTAGCCTTATTGTGATGCCTTATCTCCTTGCCTACCTACCTCTCCCTCTTGTGTTCCCCTTCCCCCGCTTTTTTTTTTTTTTTGCTTGTTTTGTTTGTGGTGTTTTGTCCTCTTGTTGTTGTTGTCACCTTCCCTATCCCTCTCCATACCCGTCCGTCTTCCCCCATGGCGAGGGTACCATATACGACATATACACTACAGAATCATGATGTGTACCATTTAGCGCTACTTCTTTGAAAGTTATATGCTCATGTAATTAAGTATGCTTCTGTAAAATTACGTTGTGATTTGTATCTTGCTTGTCAATAAAGCTACGTTGAAAAAGAAAAAAAAAAGAAATTACCACACTGCCTTAAAGATACAAGCCATTTTTTAGCTGAACTCGAGAGCGCTGATGTGAGTGATGTCACTTATCTCTGCACCCTCGATTTTAAAAGTTTATATACTAATATCTCACACGAGGAAGGGTTACAGGCCATTAGGCAAAAATTATGCAACAACCCAGATCTGTCTAACAGATGATTATGTTCCTGCTGGAATTACTTGACATAATATTTACCAAGAACTACTTTAGATTTGGCCAGGAATATTACTGGCAATGCCAGGGAGTTGCCATGGGCTCGCCAGTAGCTCTTAGACTGGCCAATATCTATATGGAATCCTTTGAGACCAAGCACATCGTCGACAGTCAGTGGAGCCATAACATTAAACTTTGGCTCCGTTATGTCGACGACGTGTTCATTTTATGGAGTGGTACAGAATGTGAACTTGATGACTTTGTTAGATTCATTAACTCAATTCATCCATTGATTGAATTTTCCCTTACCAAAGACCGCCAGAGTGTAAGCTACCTAGATGTACTGGTCTCTATAAAAGAGGGCCAATTAAATACCACCCTATACCATAAAGAAATAGACCGTAACAATCTATTAATAAAAATTTATGAGACTAAGACGCATATGCTCAACTGATTCAGATTATCACGAGAATATGATGGGCTTAGTAGAGAGATTTGTTGAAAGAGGTTACAATAGAGAACAAACATTAAAAATTGGTCTAGAGATAGGCCAGTGTACGAGACAAGAACTTCGAACTAAGAGGATAAAAAAAGAAGACCAAAGGTTAGGATATTCCATGGTCTATGATTGCCATTCAAAACTAATTACCGCAACCATACGTAAATATTGGCACATTTTACAAAATGACCTGAAATACGGTAATCTCTTCCGCGATTACCCTAAGTTTATCTATCAGAAAGGAAAGACTATAGGTAATCACATAGTACATTCAGACATTCAAATGAAGAAAAAACCACGTCAAACATTTTTAGACACACAGAAAAAAGGCACGTTTCCTTGTCTTTCGTGCCAAAATTGCAATGCGATAATTCGTGGTCCGAATGTGGTACATCCCACACGCGGATACCGGATCTCAATCCGTGGTTTTTTCACATGTAATGCAAAAAATGTCATTTACTGTTTGAAATGCCCATGTGGCAAATGCTACGTCGGCCAAACTACTAGAATGATCAGAATAAGATTAAATGAGCATAAGTCCCAGATTCGCCTATATGGTTCTAGAATCAATGAACATCTTATAAAAGAAGGAAATAAGGATAAGACACCTAAATTCATGGAATCCACTGTTGCCAGACACTTTCATGAGAATAGACATCAAGTGTCAGATTTAAAATGGTGCATCTTGGAACAAATAGATGGTAACGATCAAGAACAGCTAACCTTACGTCTATTACAACGAGAAATTTTCTGGATACGTAGGTTAGATACATTATCTCCTAGGGGCCTCAATGAGGACTGCCGTTGGAGTGTTTTCCTATAAAAATAAAAATATATCTGACGTTTCTCTTATGCTGCTGTACACTATTTGCGAATGGTTAGGAGAGCTTATATATTTAGACAGAACTATTGAACAGATATAAAATTATGTAAGGTATAAATAACTCTAATACTTTCCTAAACCTGTTCTCAAATTAAGGTTCTACTAAACTAAACAATAGTGTATTCATGTTGTTTTTAGATAGTATCTTCCCAATTTCGGGTGATTTTTTTTTTTTTTAAATTTAAAATTTTTATTAACAATTTCTCATTAAACAATAAAATTCATGTGAAAGGTGATCAAATGAAGTAAGTGTAGCCAGAGTATAACAACAGCTGTTTGAACAGTACTGAATGAGTTATAAGAAACCAAAAAAAAAAAGAAAGAAAAAAAATTGAAGGTAACAACAGATGAAGTCCATAACAGTCCCCTCAAGAAACCTGTGTGGGATGGTTATGGGGTGCCAATATTAGAGGGGAGGCGCCAGGGCGTGCTCGGACTGGTCCCCATGAAGGAGCCGGGTAAGGCTAAGCACTTCAGGGCTACTTGGGACGAGTCACTTTTAACGACAAGGCACTCAGAAATAGGCCACCAGCGTGAGGGGCAAAGGCGCCGTAGATCCCTAAAAAAGGGGGACAGGGGTTTGTGTAATTACAAACTAATAAGGGGGAAGAGGAAGGAGGAGAGAAGAAAAGTAAAAAGAGAGAGGAGGGGGAAAGGGGAGGAAAAAAAAAAAGTTTTGTATGGATCGCGCGGATCTCGGTTCATATGGCCAGGTGGCCCCACCAAAGAAGCCTCCCCCCGACAACCCCACCGGACCTAGGACTCAGGTCCTAGGAGTGATTTAAATTTGGAGGAGTCCCTGTAAATAACCCAGGGGCAATTTCGGGTGATTTTTAATGTTTTGTATGTAAATAGATTTTTCATAGATATGTATAAATAGCACTTACCTGGAACCTGCTGTACGCTTGAGAAAGGGGGCGTGCCTTCCCCGCAAAACGTCGCGTCACAGGCATGAGACGTCACAGTCAGCTGTAGGCCGCATCACAGCACTGAACCCAGCCCACACGAATGCACGGATGCATGTGAAGTCGGCGTCTATGCCGGGAGCTGGATGTTCTCTAAGGACTGGATTACAGGTTCTTTCTCTTTTAAAATTCTGCGATATCACTTTTTGTATTGACCTCATTATATGATCGTCTATTAAAGAAGAATTGCATAAAATGCTTATGAAATAATTGAAAAAGTTATTGCCGGCATTGTGATATTTGGCTATGTAGTGTTTAGCAGGTGGGGTCCTGCTTATGCCGTAACAGCCTGTAACCAAAATGTGCCAAACAAATTGTATTTTGCATCTTCTTACTTCCACATTCAGTGTTAGGAAGAGAGATCTGAAGCTCCGCCCACTCGCCCCAGCATGCACTGTTCTGGCAGCTTCTGTCATGTGACAAGAAGCTGTCAGACCAGCGCAGGGAGGTGAGGAGAGTGTACAACCTCCCCTGCGCACTACAAACTGCTGCCCCTGCTTCCTCCCTGATCCCCCAGGGACGGAGGGGGAGGAGGGGGAAGGGGGAAGGGAAAGGGGAGAGGAAGGGGGAGGGGAAAGAGGAGGGGAAGGGGGAGAAGGTAAACTGCTGCCACTCCTGCTCTATGAAGGTGGCAGCAATGACTGGCCGGCACCTGCTATGTATGGAGCCGGCTCAGCTCCTGAGCTGGCTCCATACCTGCGTCCCCTAGTGACAGACAGAAGTAGGGGCCCTAGGCAATCGCCTACCTTTGCCTACGCTTCTTCCCGGCCCTGGATGTATGGGGGACCGGTTATGGATGGAGATTACATGAGGTAGGTATCAGGAGATTAGAGTAGGATTTGGGGGGTTT
>JAODAL010048212.1:0-29208 GCA_025379985.1 Phyllomedusa bahiana | reverse complement strand
TGGGGGGCAAGCATCGAAGGCTACATAATGACCCAGTGAAGAGTGGGGAGGTGGGTGGCAATACTAGTCAATGGTTAAGATGGTGGGTAGTAGAAGGAGCAGCTGGCAGCAGATGTGTGGCATCAGGCGGGTGGCAGCATCAGAATAGTAGCTGAGGCAGGTAGCCAGAAGAATACAGACTCATTGTCAAATTTGGGGGCGACATGGCTCATCTAATCTGATGTATCAGGCATTGGTGTGTGGAAACCCTGGCTGATCCACGCCTGATTCATCTTGACAAAGGTGAGTCTATCCACATTTCCAGTGGACGAGCGAGTTCTCCTTAGGCTAACTATGGCCCCCACTGCACTGACTCTCCACCTCTCCACCTTGGCTCAGCACAAGCCATCAGTTCTCAGAATGTTGCAGAGTCCCCCACTTTAAAGGGAGGGACACGTATCAGCATTTAACAGAACAGGTTCTGTCATAATCTGTAGAATCATCTGATAACAGTGTAGTGGGATCTCTGCCCTCAGCTCGGTTCTTTCTAGCTTGCGCTGACATTACCCTGTCAGCCTGCATTCCCACTTCAGTTACTTGGTCTGTTTTGACTCCGTAACTGCCCAGATAAGTGAAGTGTGAAGCGATTCTAAGAGTGGCGCCTGCATCTGTGTGTCATACTAAATCACAGCATTGTTTCAATACCAAACCACGCTCCCTATGCATATTTCTGCATGCACAATGTTCTACAACACCATACAGGCTCTCTGCAGCCAGGAAATAGCTGTTTTTTAAACGCAATTCGTCGTAAATAAATTCTAAACTAACCAAATTTTTGGGAAAAATTCTACGAATCAGCCAAATCGAATTTTTGAGAAATTCACCCATCTCTAGGAATAATCTTAATTTACCTTCCCTACATAAAGACATGGTAATACCCCATTGACTGACAGTTAATAATAAGTAGATATAGAAATACAGGGCTTTGCTTATGGTAAATAAGTGGTCACCTTTCTTTCTTACATAGACATTGTTTATAAGATTTATTGGCACTTGTATTTTATAAATAAATGTATGCATACTGGAGTTATCTTCATTGTGTACAGTCTTAGATACTGTTTCTGATATTGCAATGTGGAATGGTATGCACATTTTTTGTGAAATGATTACAGTTTGCTTGACCTTTTTTTCTTTTTCTTGATGCACAATTAACTGATAATCACTGAGTTAATTGCACTTGTGGGTACTTATATTCTCCATAACAGATCATTGTAGCCTGAAAAAAATTACATTTTGGAGAAGAAAAATTGTTTTGCTGTGACATGGGGAAATAAAGTACACAATAATTGATTATAATTCCCTAGAGGGCTATAACTTTTCTTCAAATATCAACTGGAACTGTAGGCAAAATGGGTCAAAAGGCACAACATATGAAGCGGAGTTCTTCATTGTTTGCTACATTATCCAGAATGTTCTATTCATAGGCCACATATATGTATACACAGTTGAAACCAGAAGTATACACACACTATATAAATAGACACATATGCATGTTTTTCTCACTATCTGACATGATATCAGAAAAAATCTTACCTGTTTTAGTTCAATTAGGATTAACAAAATTATTTATATTTGCCAAATGCCAGAATAATGAGAGAGAGATCATTTTTAAGGCATTTTTAATACTTTCGACAAACCTATCTGTATGCTTTTGGATTGTGGGAGGAAACTTAACAGTACAGGTTTTACTACTAATTTTGATTTTAATAAGCAGCTTCATTTTACTTTTTTCGTCTAGTTTTAGTTATGTCTGTCTACCTGTTCTTCACCCATAATTGTACTGTGCAAAATTCTTGCTGTCATATCCCTTATACCACTTTACTATTCATATTTTCCTTTTATCACAGACTAGGTTTTCTTCTCTATGTTCCCTGAGGAAGGAAAGTGTTTTTTCTCAACACGTAGGAGGATCAGTTGGTGCTGTAGCTTATTTTGGAGACGTCACTACCAGAGGCACCTGCTTGTTGAGCTAAACACTGCCAGCCAGGGCATTCGTTTACTCTTTTAAGCTTGTCTAGTGTTTTATGTGTGTGCTGGTTTGAGCACACTCTCGTCACACTCATCTCAAGTAGCATCTACACGTTGCTGTATATTCATCATCTCAAGTAGCAGGTATTCCTTGTTTTATTGGTTCATGTTGAACTTTAAGGATATTGTTATGGTTATTTAATTGTTCAATATTCAAACTTCTGGCATGCACAATCATTGGCTTCTGATATTAAAACCAAAGGATACATTAGATGTTTGGAGTGTTTCTTTTACAGTTTATATTATCTGCTTGTTACACTACATGAGTTATGTTTTTGCTATGATGTTTAAAACATAGTTTGTTTATACTGTGTGAGTGTTGTCTTATTTCTTCTTTATAGCACTATATTTTGAAAATATTGATAACATTTAATGTACTAGAGGCCAAAAGTATAACAATTATGATTTTAAATAGGATGTTAATTAATGTGGGACTGGAGTTACATTTAAACATAAATCATGGAGAACCCACCAGAGCCTTATTTAATGATTTGAGGAGTAAATAATAGTGAGATGTACAAAGCTGTAGATGCCAACCAAGAGCTGGCTGTATGAAGTCCAAAAAACGCCTTCAGACAGAAACTTCAACTTTTCAATGGTCTTTATTCCCCAATAGTGCAATACTGGCACTATTGGGGAATAAAGACCGTTGAAAAGTTTAAGTGCTGTCTGAAGGTGTTTTTTGGATTTCGTGAGGCCCGTAGACAGGGTTTGGACTTGCACTCATTCTTGTTGTTTGTTGCCGGTGCTGTTGAATACGTTTGTTGGCTGTATGAAGTGACTGACTCATGAGGGATGTGCTGTTCTTGTACATCTGACCTCTTTCCAGTTCTCCATTTGCATTAACCATAGCATTAAGGGTGACATGTATGAACGCAGGCGCGTCAAAGTGAATTGTCGAGTCTCATTTTCAGTGTATAATGCGGCAGATGTATGAAAGTGGTTTTTGTGAAATCATAAATAGTTTGTAAAGTTCGAAATATGAAAGGCTTTTAATAGATATTATTTAACCATTTTAGTAAACTTTATGTATTTCACTATTTCTCTGTGTTTGAAAATTACATTATTTTCAGAACTTATGTCATATCTCCTTAACGAGATGCCGATCACCCATTGATTATAAACATCTGGGTGGTACACATCTAACTCTGCATGGACGTATTAAAATGTACTTGCAGAGATCACAGCTGTACACTAATTGTGCAGCTGCAGGGTTGGAGAGTTGGCTATGAACAATAGCTGCTCTCCCCTGAAAAGGCAGGAATGGTATCTTACCGCCCCTGTCTTCTCAATCGCTGTATATACAGTACTTAGCAAGCACTGTATGCATAGATAGACCTGTTGACTTCCTGCTCCTGTTGTCCATGACCACAGGACCATCGGGGCTCTGTAGCTGCAAGAGCTGCTTGGCCTTATCAGACCCATATTAGCTCTGCAGTGAGTTCAGGGGATGTAATTCCTCTGGATTTCACCAGTGACTGGGGCTAATATACCAGCCCAGTTACAAGGGAAGTCAGTAAAAAAAAGTTTTGTGAAAATACCCTCCAAATTGTGATTTTATATGGGACACCATTTGTTAAATGAAAGAATAACAAATCACACACAAAAAAATTTATTAAAACTAATGCTAACAGCCCAAACCTCAACTTTTAACCCAGCCTCTGGCGAACCTAAAACATTGTATCACCTACATATAAACATCCGTGATGGAAAGGTGACACAATTATAAAACTTAAAAACAAACCTAATTTATCACAAAAACGTGATGAAATTAGTAACATAACTGAGCGTGAGAAAGCGTTATGATTTGCAAACTGGCATATAACATGGAAAAGGAACACGTGTGTCACGGATGCCCCTGCGACCCTCGCCCGGGTCGCGGGCGCATCCGTGCCCCCACTCCAAGCGGCGCCCTGTCCCGCACCTCGGGTCCGTGGTCCGCTCACCCCTCTGCCCGTGCCACTAGTCACTTACCTGGCCACGCTCATGTCCCGTCCGTCTCAGTCCCTCGGCCCCTAGGGCGTGCGCGTGCCGGCAGTGTGAAAATTAAAGGGACAGTGCACCAGTAATTGGCCATTACCGGGCACTGCTCCTATTTAAGTCCGGCTTTTTCCTGGCAGTCATGCCGGATCTTGAGTGATCATGCCTATATAGAAATCGTTCCAGAAAGTCTTGTCTTGTCTACCGTGTACCGAACCCGCTTGCTTACGTTTACTGACCACGAATCTCTGCCGTCTGCCCAGACCTTCCTGCCTGTCCCCGACTACGAGCCTGATTGCCGATCCTGTACCTCGCCTAACCTTGGCCGCCACCGCAAGCAAGTCCCGCCAGTGAAAGCGACCTGTTAGATTCCCGCCGCAGCAAGTCCTTCCCGCTTTGCGGTGGGTTCTGGTTAATACCGGGACCTACTTGGATTCCGCTCCCGGGTGTGGGCTTCCACAATCGCTTGCGGTGGTCCAGCGGATCCACTAACAGACCGTTACAACGTGCCTGGTCTGGAAAGGGGGCAAAGGGCAGGGTGCGGGTAAATGAGCCAGTTAGGGACTGGTTAAAGAGGGCCTTCAACATTTAACTAATAATTTTGTTCATGAAAACAATTTTGGGCTTTTTTCTGTTCCTGTTTTTACAAAAATTTTACCATTAGAAGGTATTACATTCCGTTGTCAAAAATGATTTGTAACCCGTTTTTCAGCAATGTTGGGTGCCAAATGGCAATCCCTTTCCAAATTATAACGTGTTAACAAAAATAAATTTTAAAGGGAATTTATATTTACATTAGTATTAATTACAAATTTAGAAAAACCCTTCAAATCAGCTTTTTGGTCATATCTTTTAAAAATTTTTTTTTTCCCCCCTTTTTTTTTTTTTTTTTTTCCCAGCGTCTTCTTGTGAGAATAACTTAAAAGGAAAAAGAACTGTTTTCCATCTTTCAATAAATTTTAGGGTAAAAAAGTTGTTGGTGGGCGAATCGTTTAACGAAATTAATTTTTTAAATTTAAAAAACTTTTCAACAAGCCAAATTTTGGAAATTCTAACGGTGTGGCTTTAGAAAAAATGGCTCAGCACATGGTGCCATAGGGCAACAAATGGGGAATAAGGGCATGTGCTGACATTTTTTCGAATAAGCCAATCAGAAAAAAGGGGGCGTGATACCATTTAAACCACCCCGTGGGGGCCCCCAAACCCCTTCCTTACTCGGGGAAGGTGTGCTGGGGTTATAGGCTTTCTGAAGAACTAAAATTTTACAACTTTTTGTGGGGTGTTAGCTTGGGTCTCAAGATTTTTTTAAATGTTCTATTTCCTTTATTTTGGGGTTTGGTTCTGAAATCCTTTTTCCACGCATTTTAAAATTTTTTCAATTTCCCAAAAAGGGGTTAAAACTTTTCCGTTTTCAAAAAAAAGCTTTTTAAAATTAAAAAACATTTATTTGGGTGCTCAATTCATTCGCAATTTCACCCGGGGGTTAATTAAGCGTTGTTTTGCGGGTGTGGACAAAAAAAAACCCTCTTTTTAAACGCCAAATATAAATTTTTTTTTTGGTACCCAAAACAAACAAGAAAAGGTTTTAATTACAATTTTATCTCTTGTGGGCGTAGAAAATACGCCATTGTAAACGCTAAAAAGTACTGTTTGTGGTGGCCCCAATTCTATTGCGCAATTTACATCCGGGGTTTTAATTAAGCGTTTTTTTTGCTGCTGGGGCTGACAAAAATAAACCCGTCTTTTTCCCCCAAATATATTTTTTTTTTTTTGGTACCAATTCACAAGCAAATTTAATTTACTTTTTATCTCTTGTTGTGGGGCTAGAAAAAATACCCATTGTAACACGCTACAAAGCTACTGTTTGGGGGTGGTCAATTCTTTGCGAAATTTTTACATCCGGGGGTTAATTAACTTGTTTTGTGTGTCTGACAAAAATAAACCGTTTTTTTCAACACCAAAATATAACATTTTTCTTGTAGCATAATTCACAAGCAAAAGGTTATTTAAGCTGTTTTGCTTTTACATTTAGTAAAACACAGTGCTTGAAAACGACACATACAAGAAAATTTTTTTCCGGGGCCTTTTTGTGGAGCGAATTTATACCCAAGGTTTACCCAACTTTGTTACTGGTTCATTTGGAAAGTCAAAAACGGGGGTGTATATTTATCATATACAGATAGTTTTCATCAAACAGTTCTGTAATTTTAGAACAAACGTATGTCAACAAAGGTGGCAGGCTCTGCAACTGCGAGGGGCAGGGGCACAAACTTTTCTAAACGGGCCCCGGTCGCAGCACAGAAAGGGGGACGTCGCAGCGGGGTATGGGTGAGGCCACAACTCCGCGTCATCTACGGCCGTGTGTTGTTCAGAAACCCCAAGGGGTTCTTGATTGGTTAATGGTCATCTCTTCCCCCCAGTGAACATCTACAACCCCAGCCAAAGAGTTGGTGGGAACCTCGACACAACCTTATTTGGGCAGGCCCCGGGGGAAGCGGTCGGGGCCCCTCACCTGTCCTCAGCCCGCCCTGTCCCATCCTCCTCACCGGGGACTACTAGGGGTCTGGGCTCAGCGCCACTATATGCGAGGTGAACAATTTGAGGAGGGCATCAGCAGCTTTTGGGCAGCGAAAAAATGGGGCCATATCCCCCTTCTTGCAGTAGGGAAAAAGTTAGATTGGAATGGATGGGAGGTCATGTGGTAAGGTCGCCTCGGTTACCAAGACCGGGGTAGGACAGTAGTGACGGGAAAACCAAATAGATGATGATGTAGCCCCGCATTTGGGGGAGCCGGTGAAGCAAGGGTTTCATCATCGTCAGAGAAGGGGGGCGTCAGTTTCGCGTCAGGCAGGCGCACCCAGCAAGGGGGTTTTGGGGCCGTGAGTCAGCAGGGTAGCAGCATGTGAGGTCGGGGCCAAGGGGCCAGGGGGTAAAAAAACCCGTTTCGAGGTCCAAGACAGTAGGGGCAGGGGGTTCACGAGGCAGCGGCGGCAGTGTCACTCAGTGCGGAGCTTTGGCGGAAAATCATATCGGCGGTGGGCATTTCTTGCTAAACCCCGGGAGGAGCCGAATAGGGGATATTTAAAACTGGGGGGCAAAAGTGAAGCGGGCCCAGGGAGCTAACTTTGGGCACAAGGGCCCTGCGTCAACACATGCGGGGTCACCATCCGGTGGCCCGGGAGAAACGTGGCTGATGGGTGTCCACCGCCCTGCAGCAGCAGCGCGGCCAGTGGCACGCATGCCATTTCCCCAGTCAAGGCTCCACCACCTCTGCAGAAGGACTGTTTCTCTTTGACATCCTCCCCCGGGCCCAGATGCTCCTGCTCCCGCTACTATGGGCCAGCATCGTTAAAGGAGGCGATTGTAAAGAGACAACAGTATGCTCCAACCATCCTAAGGCAGCAGCGACCGTGCCCTGCCCAAATTTGTTGGTACGCAGTCCCCCCTTCCCAAATGGTGGACTTGCACCCTTCAGAGAACTAAGGCTTGTGCCGACCCCGGGGGAGGTTCCAGCGTAATTTTTTCCCAAAAAGCAGTACCGCACTTCAAAAATAGTAGAACAAAAAGTGGGTCACCTTTAGCTTATCGGTTTGTTCCAAACCGGGGGGCCGGGACCTGGACGTAACACGGTCAGGCCAGTACTTCCTTTTACGGGCCCAAATGGGTGAATGTGCTTCCTGCCCAGGGACCCAACAACTTGGGCAGGAGCGCCCCTTTCCCTCCGTTGTCAAATGCTGTCCTGCGCCAATTCCCCCCTCCTCCTCCCCACCACCACCACTCGCCCCACAATACTGCTCCATCATACCCCATGTGTAGGGGACACGGTGGGCACGCAGTTCCACTAGCTTGCCTGGCGAACGAAGTCCACAGGGGGGGAAAGCTCCGGTCCTGCAGCAAGAAAACGATGTGTGGCTTCTCCGCCCAACTGCAAAATCGGAAACCCTGGGACGGACAAGGGAGGAACATGGGTCCGCCCCGCCCGAGGAGGATGGTCCAGGCCCCCGCTGGGGACTGTTAAACTGGTTTAAAAAAGGGTTTCCCGAATCCCACCGATCTTCGAACATTCTGAAAAAGGCCAGGAAACGTGCATGCACTTTATCCATTCGTACAAAACCAGGGAAAACCCCCCTCGATTGCAGCGAGAACGGCCCCCCCAAAACGCTCTGATATGCGATTTTCCACCCGCTGGAATTCAGCCTCACATGTTGGACCCACTGTATGAACGAGAAAGGCCCTTAACATTTTTTGATGATCCCGGGAGCAGAAGTACTCCCTGTGTAACT
Organism: Phyllomedusa bahiana; assembly: GCA_025379985.1. NCBI lineage: Eukaryota > Metazoa > Chordata > Amphibia > Anura > Hylidae > Phyllomedusa > Phyllomedusa bahiana. Next base: position 20,878 of record JAODAL010048212.1, on the reverse strand, counting down.
TTGATGTCACCAGTGGCCTCATGCTGACACCTGCCGTTTTTTGAGGCCATTCGAGGGGCCACGTTATTTGTCCGCCCGGCTAAAGGGATGAAAATCATTCCCCGCTTCAGTCCTGGAACAGATGCTGAAAAAAAACTTTGGGGGGGGACTGGAGTGTGGCGACTACATCTCGTGGGCCCCATGAGTCCCCGGGGGGGACTGAAATGGAGGAGGAGGAGGAATTTTGGGGCAGAAGCATTTTTGTAAAGATGGATTTTCTACCCGGGGACAAGAGAGGAGGAGCGGGGCAGCTGGGGGAGGGGGGTGGGGATGAGGAAACGAGGCAGATGACTCCAAGCACCCTGGCAGTAACGTGGAAATGGAGGGGGGAGCCCCCCGGGGTCACTTGTGCAATTTTCCCGCAGCTGCTTATTTTCCGGCTAGTGAAGCCGAATATCGCACCGGGAGAGGGATATTGGCTCTCCCCCCTATTTGGACCCTCGCTACCGGCCAAAAGGAGCCTTTTTCCACTATTTAGAGGGGAAAACAAACTCAAATTTTCTATAAGGGGAAAACCCCCGTAATCATTGGCCCCTGCCTTTTGCGGCATCGTCCCTCCCTCTGACAGGGCTGACCGGGGGGTTTTTTTCAGCGCTCACTACTATGCCGCGGGTGCTGGGGAAGGGGGGGGGTTGGAGCAGTACCAGCTCCATCACAGTAAACCCAAGTCTGGGACTAATGGCAGCTTCCTTTACCCGCCTAGTTGGGGGGGCAGTCACCAGCGCAGCAGCAGAAGCTGGAGCATTCCCTAACCAACAGGTTGTGGCCCCCCCCCCCCCTTTTACAGCCCTGCCCCCCCAGTTAGAAGATCCGCGGATACTGGGCAGCCAAACGGATGTGTGGCCCCCAACTTGCCGAGTTTGCAGTGGAGAACTTTCCCGCCCCGGGCCCAAAGGGGGCTCAGGCGGGTTTCAGTGCGGGGGGGGCCATCGTTTCCCCCAAGGAGAACCCGCTTGTCCCCGGGAAATGTTGAACGACTGACCTTTTTCAAGATGAAACAGGCGGGATCGGCCAGGATTTCCCCCACCCAAAGCCTTAGGCGTCATCTGGGTTTAAACTACCTGCCTCAGCCCCTATTTGATGCCGCCACCCGCCGACCACACATCTGCTGAAGTTTCTCCATCTCCACCACCGTCCTTTACCAGGGGCTGGTATTGCCACCCACCCAACATCTGTCTTGTGCCACTCTATGTGCTCATGCGCGCTGCTGTTGCTGTTGCCGTGACATCCCCCACTGTGTCATTGGCCACTCTGCGGCCCGGTACTGTTTTGCCACCTCCAGAATTATTGTGCCACTCTCTGACCTCTGCTGTTGCTCCTGTCATCACCTCCACTCCTGTCATTGTGCCACTGCCTGACCTCATCTGCGCCGCCGTGACCTCCGTCTCAGTCTTGTGCCGCTCTGGGGCCTAATACTATTTTGCCCCCCTGCGAATGTCATTGTGCCACTCTCTACCTCATGCTGCTGCTGTGACTCCTGTCGTGCCCTCCACACTGTTCATTTTGCCACCTGACCTCTGCTGCTGCCTGGGGGCTGCGTGCCTCCACACTGTGGCCACTCCGTTTTTGCCACCTCCAAATTTTTTTATTGTGCCCCTGTTGATATGCTCTGATGGGTGCTGCCGTGCCCTCCACACTGGTCTGTGCCACTGTCTGACCTTAGCTGCTGCTGTTGTCCTGCCGTGCCCCCCCAAAAAAAGTTCTTGTACCACCTTTGGCCTACTCCTTTTTTGCCAGCTCCAGAATTTTGTCATTGTGCATGCCTGACCTCACTGCTGCCACCGGACCCCACACGTGTCATTGTGCCCCCTCTGCGGCCCCTTGTACGTTTTGCCCCTTTTCCAAAAAGTCATTGTGCCATGTCCCCCTATGCTGCTGGGCTGCCGCCCCACCTCCCACTCTGTCACTAATTTGCCACCTGAGTCTCAGTTTTTTTTTTCCAGCTTTTGTGCCATGACTTTACAGGCTATTCCTGCTTCAGTTTTTTTGGTCATTTTTGCCCCTAAGTCCCAGGGGATTTTATGTGAAGCCCATTCTAAGAGCGGGGGGCAGTCATTGGTTGTCATACTAAAACACAACATTTGTTGAGACCAACCAACCCCTCTGCATATTTAAGCATGGGACAACGTTCTACAGCACCCGCAGGCTCTGGGCACCTGGAAATAGCTGTTTTTTTAACGTGATTCGTGCCGAAGTAATTCGGACCGAAACGAATTTTGTCGGAAAATTCGGCGAAGTGACCGAACCGAATTTTTGAGAAATTCGCCCATCTCTAACTGCTGTTCTTGAATATATTTAGTTGAATATTTCATACAGAATTTCAACTAGAAAATAAATGGTCTTAGTCGAAAAGACATAAAATGATTTGTGAAATAGGTGTTCCAGATTGTTACACAATCATTTATCATGTTCCAGAAACAATTTAAAAAAAATCCAGACAACATAAATCCCCACCCAAAATATTATTTTAGTTCGTGGCATATTTAAATTCTCTTTGCATATTTTTTCAGATTTAGCTATTAAAAAATAACTTATGCATAAATATAGGTTCTTTTGTAAAGACTATGCTGGAGGTAGCACTTTCACTATTCTCAATAGGATTCATGGTTGAAGAGGTTAATTCCCGTATGGTATTAAAGCTAAGATAAAAAAAGAGCAAAAGAGCGGAAGAAAGGGTGAAAGTGAGAAAAAGAGGCTAAAGGAGAAATACTGAAAAAATCAATTAGGATTTCTATTTTTCCTGCTGAATATTGTCCCATATAAAAAATACTGCTAGCAAACCATGGTTATTCACTTCATAAAGTTAAATTAAATCCTCTTAGTCACCCTGAACTAATATTGTTAACAAGTTGGCTTCACTTCCTTAATTTTTGCATATTGAAAGTGGCACAGGTTGGCTTAAGGGCTTTGTTTATTTAAAGTGCAAAAGATTTTGAGTTGGCACAAGCTTGCAGCAAATAACTAAAGGTAGAAAAGCATACATAGAAACTCAGAATGAAAGGAGATTTCAAATCTCTAAAATGTTTTTTTTTTTTTTTTTTCAACAATCAGAAATGTAATTTTAGAAAGATTGCTTTAACAATATCTCTGTGGTTACTTTTTCAAACAGTTATTCAGTGAGGTCCAAACTAATATCTTAAAAAGTAAGAAAAAAAAGCCTCATGTTTATTCCTGTTTAAAATGTAAAGCAGTTACACGGAAGGGGATATGAGATAACAGTTCCATTTCAATTAGTTGTGGATGACTGCATTGTTTTCAAACGAATTTGCATCAGTACATTTTTCAATTGCAAAGTACTCTCAGCTATTAAATTAAAGCAAGTAATCCACAGGTAACTCGCAAACATTTAATTTTTAGTCCAAAAAGCAGGAATAAACATATTTTTACTTATTAAAAATCTGGAATGGAAGTTAGACAGCATTAACTTAACAGGAAGTCTAAAAATACACCACATTCATTAAAGTGGCTGATGCTGCTAAATAAATTGGTGCAGCTTTAGAACTGTCTTACTTTTAGATCGTTTTTTTTTTTTTTTTTTTTTTTACATTCTTTCTACACCAGAATTTTGGCACAATATTGGTGCAGCATGTCACATCGTAGCCATGCCCACTTTTCGACTATGCCACAAACAGAGAAGCTACGCCCACCTGTTGAGCAGTGTACAGAAACTGTCTTAAAGCCATAATAAATGTTTCTAGGACATGCTGCAAAATGCTGCACCAAAATTATGCCACTTTTTGGTGCATTTTTGGACATTTTTCTGCTGCAAGCATATTAATAAATGAGGGCCACTGTTCCTTAAAATTGCATAGGGGATTAGTTAGAAAAAAAAGGTAATATTAATTTCCCCAATGTGATATTAAATCTGAATAGTGTCTCTCATTTTATACTTTAATACAGGTTGATAATTTTTTTTTTAAATGTACTAAGATAGTGATGTGTGAAGAACTGTTTTGAGAGTACATAATTATATTAGTTTCATAGATTGGATTTGATGAACATTTGTCTTTTTCCAACTTTACCTGCTAAGTTGCTTACACTAGTGTATAGTAAACTATACCACTGGTTTAATTCTCTTAGTTTCTGAAGGCTTTTCCAATGCCAATGAACTGATTCTGTCAGATTTCTCATAACCTAAGGGAAAACTTTTGACTAAGGGCTAAGAAAATAGCACTGCACTGTGATGAGCTAAAGACAGAAAGGCTACTATGTCCTATGTCCGCTTCTCACTGAGAGGGTAAATAAAATGCTTTTGGATGCTTGTGTCCTCTTTTCTCATAGTCCATAAAAGTGAGTAAGAGTCTACCATAACATCCTGAGATATTTAAATATCACATTTAGAGGTTTTTTTTTTTTCATCACAAACATTGATAGTATATCAGTAGGATATGCAACTAATGTCAGATAAGTGTGGCTCCCACCTCTAGAGACATGATCATTTATTGCAATTGGAGTTCAGATTACAGCAAAACAGTTGGATTTACCTGCAAGCAGAACTACCATTAAAATGAATGGAGTGTAACCTTGTATGTCAAGTAATTTCTTCATTCATAACAAGGAGTTTTGGGGCCCATTCTGGAGGTAGGTGCATATCCCAAAGATGAAACCCACACCTATCTGACACTGATTGCAGATCCTGTCTATATGTCATAAATATTGTAATGACAAAACCCAATGTATAATTATAGTAATTTTGTGGAGGGTTTTTCCATAAGCATTTAGGTTAATTTTTTTAAAATAATTTCTGAGAAATAATATACAAAACCTCAATAGTTTCTATCTCCAACTATTCTTGTGCCAGTTTTCAGAAATTCCTAATTGTTCCAAGTTATAGATATTATAATACATAGCTGATAGGTATTCAAAATGTTGATTTTTTAACATTTCACTTTAATCTTCTCAATATAGTCTTGTTTATTTTGTAAATTTTCTTATGACAACATACAAAGCTTTCCATAACAGAAGATTCTCTTCTGTCCTTAGAAAAAGAATCATAGACAGAATTTTACCCAAGATTTGGAAGTGCTGCCTAGGATCCTTCTTCTAAGATTAATAAAGGACTTTTTGGTACAGGTCTCAGTACCATAGTTGTATCCATTGTTGCTCTACTTTGTGTTTTACTTTTGTCCTTGTCTCACATTTCCTTTTTCATCTTGGCAAACTAAATAGTTATGCAAGAATCTAACCTGCTAGAATTTTCATTAGCACTACCCCATTTCCTGTCTCTATCCCTAGTCCCCTTTGGCTTTAAGATTCCTTTATTCTTGCTTTCTATATTTTTTTTTCTAATCTATACTTGAAAGCTTGACACGATATTTTGTAACACTGCAGGATATTATGAGGGTAAATAATATTATGAGGTTGTTTATTTTTTCTCTGCATCTAGCTTTATATTTGTGTCAGTGTTCTAATTCTTAAGTCAGATGTTATTTATATATTTTATTTAATATTTAATCCCCTTTATGACAAAAATTAAAGAAAAAAATTCTTGATTTTGCCTCTCCATGTTAAAGCAGCCAACGTTGTCTTTTAGCATCACACAGTAGCTGTACGACTTTATTTGATTTGCCTTATGCTGGTGAAGTTTCTAACTTCTAACTTCTTCTTTCAGTGCAGTCTGGGAATACACAAAAATCACATAGATATACAGTGTAATATATATAAATATAAATAATATATATATATATATATATATATATATATATATACATTATATAATATATATATATTATATATATATAATAATATATATATATATAATATATACATATATATATATATATATATTTATTTATTTATATAGTACAGTACAGTACATATAGATACAAATCTCTCTCTATGTATGCACATATACATACACCGAGAGAATGATTTGTATCTGTATGTACTGCATATATTTATATATAAAGACTAAGGGCCACATGTATGAATCCCGCCGGGTCGGGGCACACCTTTCCGCCAGTTTTCCGCCGGAATCTGCGCCTGATTTATGTCAGGGCCGGGGCGCGGTCATACATAGCATGTAAAGTCCGCCGCGCCTCGCCAGTGTTTTAGGCGCAGTGCGGGTCTGAGGCGCAGTGCGGGGCTGCGCCTATAATTCGGCGCCCGAGGGTAGTGCATCATTACATGCGGGGGAAAAGTCCGCCGCGCCTGGCAGTGTGTTAGCGCAGTGCGGGGGACCGAGGCGCAGTGGGGGCTGCGCCTTGTTTCGCCGCCGGAAGGTAGCGCACTCAAACATGCGGGGGAAAAGTTCCCTGCACCTCGCCAGTGTGTGTGGGGCACAGTGCGGGGACATGGGTGGCAGTGGGGGGGACTTAGGCGCCGTGCGGGACTTTTGGCCGAAAAAACATTTTCCGATGCGAGACAGGCTGGAACAGCGAGAAATCATTCCACATGTCGGTGCGGAGTTATGAATCAAAAATCGCCTTTATAAAGGCGTTCAACATTCTCAGGAAAAAAGAGCTGAAACCTAAAAAAATAAAAAATACAAAAAACCCAAAATCACTTTCCAATATCCTAATTCAAAAATTTTAGGATATTGGAAATTCCCCGGGAAATTACAGTAATTCAAATTCTGGAAAGCTATTCTGATTGGTCGGCATAAACCGGCCAATCAGAATAGGAGCGACAGTGAACCTTTTAAAACCTAGGGGGAAGTTTAGACCAATCAGAATCCACGGCGGGATTGTTCAAAATACTGTAAAAAATGCTGAAAAGAGTGATTGGTTAAGCTACCGGGGACTAGCCTCAGCCAATCACAATAGGAGCGACGGGACCCATTAAAACCCTTTGAGAAACTATTGACCAATCAGAATAGGAGCGACAAAGACCCATTCTAGTTTATGGAAAAAGTTTAGCCCAATCAGAAAAGAGGCGCCGATATTTTGGACCAATGGAGAGCAAGCGACGCTCCTATGGATTTTCTAATGAAATCTGAAATAAAACTGTTCATGGCCGAAATCAAATTATAACACTACAGAAGTTTGTCCCGATGTGTATAAAAAAAACGAATGATAATATGGGGGTAACGAAAAAAAATTTTAAAAAATAAAATATGTTTATTTCTTAATTTTCGTTTGCTCCCATACTATTGACCCTTGGCTAACGAAATTTAAAGAAATTACATGATTTTTTTGATTTAATTTTTTTTTTTGTTACCCCCATATTATTAATTCATTTTATATACAATCAGGACCATTCTGTGTTTTAAATAATTTGATTTCAGCCGTGTACAGTTTTATTTTCAGATTGCATTAAAAAACCCCATAGGAGCGTCGCGCTCGCTCTCCATTGGTCCAATAACGGCGCCTCTTTTAACTTGGGCCAATCACAGAGCAGCGCTCAGAATTTCTTTTCCCCATAGAACTCTATGGGAAAAGTAGCTCGCGCTCTGATTGGCTAAGCTGGACGAGCCCCCGCCGCTTCAACCAATCGCTCGTTCTGATTTTTACTGTATCTTGAACTGTCCCGCCTTTGAATATGTTTGGGTCAATTTTTCTCCTAGGATACAATGGGCATTGTCGCTCCTATTCTGATTGGTCAATTCTTCTCCATAGGTTATAATGGGACATTGTCGCTCCTATTCTGATTGGCTGGTTTATGCCGAACCAATGGGGATAGCTTAACAATTTGAATAACTGTATTTCCGGCAATCTTTTATTGAAATTTCCCTTATTAGCGCCGGGTTTCTCGGCGACAAACGCGTTTTTCGGGTTTTTAATGCTTTATTGTAAAGAAGGGTTCTGCTCTTTATCTGATAATGTTTTACATTAATAAAATGTTTTTTTTTTTAATACTTCATGCCGCAACGGCGCTGAGAGCCGAGATTTCAGAGCGCCCATCTCTCCATGGGACTATAATGGGAGAAAGAAAGCTCACGCTCTGATTGGCTGGGATATCCATGCCACTGTTTGCTCAGCCAATCAGCTCTTTTTTGTATTATTACTGTATTTTGAACAGTCCCGCCTTTGTTTTTGATTGGTCCAAATTTTCTCCATAGGATTAATGGGACTTTGTCGCTCCTATTCTGATTGGTCAATATCCTTCATAGGTTAGAATGGGCCACTTTTGCTCCTATTCTGTTTGGTCCAAAAATTCTCCATAGGTTATAATGGGTTTTTGGGTCGCTCCTATTCTGATTGGCTGGCTTCTGCCGACCAATGAGAATAGCTTTAAACAATTTGAATTACTGTATTTTCCGGCAATTCCTCTATTGCAATTTCCCTATGTAGCGCCGGTCTCGGCGACAAACGCGTTGTTCGGGTTTTTAACTGCTTTATTTGTAAAAAAGGGTTCGGTCTTTATTGATAATGTTTTAAATTTAATAAAAATTATTTTTTTTTTAAATCTTCATGCCGCACACGGCGCTGGGGCCCCGGAGATTTCAGAGAGCCCACCTCCCCATAGACTATAATGGGGATTAGCTCGCGCTCTGATTGGCTGGGATAGCCAAGCCCCCCCTAGCTCAGCCAATAGCTCTTTTCTGTCTTTTTACTGTATTTGAATTAATCCCGCCGTGGATTTTGATTGGTCTAAACTTCTCCATAGACTAGAATGGGTCTTTGTCGCTCTATTCTGATTGGCCAATAGTTCTCCAAAGGTTTTAATGGGTCTCTGTCATCCTATTGTGATTGGCTGGCTACCCAAGTCCCCGGTTTGCTTAACCAATCAGCTTTTTTCGCATTTTTACTGTATTTTGAACTGTCCCGCCTTTGATTTCTGATTGGTCCAACCTTCCCCATAGGTTTTTTTTTTTAATGGGTTTTTTACTGTCGCTCCTATTCTGATTGGCCGGTTTATGCCACCAATGAGAATAGGTTTCAAAAATTTAAATTTTACTGTATTTTCGGCAATTTACAATATAAATAATTCTTGATATTGCGCCGTTCTAGAGTTTAGGAAAGTGTTTTCTTTTTTTTTATGTTTTATTTTTGAGGTTCAGCTCTTTTTCTGACACTGTTTTCCACCTTTATAAAGGCGATTTTTTCGGAATCATACTCCTGCTGCACGGAGCGGAGCGCCGAGATTTCTGTCGCGATCTTCTATCTGCTTCCTCGCATGTTCCGATCCTGCTTCACTTCGCCTCTGCCGGAGCATTTAGACTAAAATAAACCAGGTCTGCCTGTCGGAGCTGCCGAGCGCTGCACTGCGCCTCGCTTTGCCGACTCGCCATCGTACATGCCTCGGAGTTTTCGAGCGCGCCGCGTCCTGCCCCGGAACGCCTACCCCGCGCCCACACCGCGCCCACTGCCCGCCCCTTCATGCGGGGCGCAGCTGAAAGTGGCGAACGCAGTGCCTAACACTGAATCCCTGCGTCCGACAGCGGGATTCGGGCTGGGGGGCACAGTATACGCCAAAAAACAGGCGTAAAGCCCGATCATACATGTCGCCCTAAAATGTCCTTGCATCCTAGTATTACATGACTGTTACACAGGTTGCTGTAGAAGTAACACTTGAAGAATGATCTAACTTTACCGGATAGACAATGGAAACTGAATATCATTATAAAATAATGCCCTGGGGGGAAAGAATCATCTGTTCGAGCATTGTATTGTCAATTCTTTGTTTGCTAGAGAAGGCTTTTCATGAGTTCTGATTTCTAGCAGTTTGAAAACATTGCGGCCAGACAGCAAGTAAAGGAAGTTGAATGCTTGGCCACATAGCTAGAGCTCTAAAGATATAGTGAGACCACATCTGGAATTTTAGTTACAGTAGAAGAGACGTTACCTACAAGAAGACATTGACAAAATAGAACGAGCCAAAGGACAGACTACAGAAATGTTGAGAGATCTCAAGCACAAAGCTTATCAGGACAGACTTAATGAAAGTAATTTGTTTAGCCTGGAAGGCAGCAGAGGAAGGAGGGGTAAAACATCAAGGATCAAAACCTTGACATATGGTTGGAGAATAATTAATTTTCAGGAGGGAAGTAACTTTCATAAGAAACTAGACAAAAGAAAAGTAAACATAATCTGAAATGGGAGAGGATTGTATGCTATGTCAGAAAATATTATTCTAAAAGAATCAGAAACTTGAACCAAGATGGTTAAAAAAACAGTAACTTAAATGTAAACGCATGAATTAAAGTATCTATGTAAGGAAAAAAAAAAAAAAAAAAAAAATAATAAGAGCAGATAGATAATATGCGGTTGTTTGTTGTCAATTGTTGTTTTCATGTTTCTGTGTTTATTACAAAAAAATTTTCTTTTTCTAGGAAAAAAAGGATGAAACAGTTTTCCAGTTCTATTTGGTCACCTTTCAGGCTTACAGACTGCAGTCATCATGGTTATAGGAAAATTTTTCCCCTAACCTGAACATGCCAAAAACATATTAAGTACAGCTCCTTCCCAGTAATTTAGGCAGGAGGTTGGAACCCCCCAGTAGGATGGCAAAAAATTTTGCAGACTGGAAACGTCATGCTAGTGTGAAATGGTGGTGTCATTAAACGGAAATGCAATTTGTAAAATGTTTACAGATTTATAAGCAAACAATGGTAATGATTATAAATATGTCATACAAATACAGTATAAAATATGTAATTGTATTTTAGATTCCCTTTTTATCCCACATTGCTTATAATCACAAGATTTCGGCTGCTATATGGTTTCTGAAGACACTTGTTGTGTAATTTATTAAAGTAAACATTATATGAAAATACTAACATGAACCACTTAATGTTTTAGTTGTCAACTTAACACCGTCCACTAAAGTAAAAAATATTAGTAGTAACATTTCAGATGAAGGAGCTTCCTTCTTCAGACTGCAAGCTTAACAAAGTGTATACAAATGCTAGATGACGTAAAGTTTATAATTAATTTACATATAAACATCAATTGCTGTCCATCAGAGAAAAGACAACAGACTTTTCAATGAAATACAACATAATTTTTGAGCAATTATTCAGAATGAAAACACATTCCATGTTATTATCACAGCATCACATAAAATTTTGTCCAGTTAATTAAAACGAATCATAATTGCTACACAAAACATTATAAAATTACCATCCATCAAAGGCCTATTGGATTACTGTCAGATACATAATTGGTTAATATTTAAATTCATCACAATGTAATTCATAATAGAATAATACATGATAAAAGATCATCAAATACTAATACAAATGACCTGCTATACAATTAATTATATGATTTTCTTTGCTAGAGAAAGAAGTCTTGATTAGAGGTGTAATCCCTTCACATGTCAAATATATTGGACGTGTATAGAACATAATCATAGAGGAATCAATGAAGTTCATAGTGAAACATTGATTGTGGATCAAAAATATATGATTAAATATCTGTAATAGCCCTCTGTTATAACATCAGTAGTAGGTCTCTAATTGTCTATGTACAGTAGAGTAGAAGATGGTTGTGCACACCTTATGAAACGTGGGTGTTCATGGAAAATATAGGGCTACATGTATGAAAACTGTCTAGGTCTAAAATTCACTTTGTTTCCCATAGCAAACAATCAGCGTTCCCCTGTCATTTCATATAGTACTCTGGGAAAATGAGAGGGGTGCTCTGATTGGTTGCTATGGGAAACAAAGTGAGTTTTAGACCTAGACAGTTTTCATACATGTGGACCATAATGTCATACGTAGAGAAATATCCACAGCACACCACTTTCAGGTGGATTACTGTGTTTTATTAACAAATCGTTCTATACAGTTAAAGCTGAGGATAGATCCACAATATTGCACATCTAAAGACATCAGTAATTCAAGTGTGAAGGATAAGATGTCAACAAGTGATGTTTCGATATTACACCTTTTTCAAACACAACATATGTAGTGTGTCAGAAGTATCTGTGGATAAGATGCAGCAAAGCATATATAAGAGATAAATTCATAAATTCATAGAGAAACATTGATTGTGGATCCAAAATATATAATTAAATATCTGTAGTAGCCCTCTGTTATAACATCAGCAGTAGGTCTCTACTTGTCTATGAGCTTAAACACATTCTATGGATGACAGAAGAGCAGGGTGCCGGTATAATGGTTTTGTTTATGAATGGGTATGCCAACTATTGGTCTGACGTAATAATAAATTGTAACTATGGGGGCCATATACAGTATGAACGGGGCTGCGGCAGAAGTCTGGCGTATTTTCATCCAGACATCAGGCGCAGCTCCAATCACAGCGCAAATCTTCCTGTATGCCATTATTATTATTGTTATAATTATTATTTATTTTAAAGCGCCATTGATTCCAGGGCGCTGTACATTCAAAAATGGAGGTTACACACATAACATATGTCAAACAAGTACAATGATAACAGTGAAAGACTTATGACTGGCACAGAGGGAGTGAGGGCCCTGCCCGTGAGGGCTTACAATCTACAGTGGAGGAAGAGAGAGACAGAAGGTGAGAGGCAGACATGTTTTTGGGGTAGCACAGTGGCTGCTAGGTTATAATAGGTTATAGGCAGTCCAGAAGAGATGGGTTTTCAGGTTGCTTTTGAACCTGGGGAAGGTGGGGGAGAGTCTGATGAGTGAGTTCCAGAACGTGGGGGAAGCACGGGAGAAGTCTTGGAGATGGTTATGTGAGAAGCTGATAAGAGGAGAGCAGAGGAGAAGGTCCTGTGAGGAGCGGAGGATGCGTGAGGTGAAATGTCTGGAGATTAAGGGAGAGATATATGGAGGGGAGAGGTTATGGAGAGCCTTGTCGGTCATGGTTAGTAATTTGAACTGGATTCGCTGGGCAATGGGTAGCCAGTGAAGGGAGTGGCAGAAAGGGGAGAAGGGGAGAGGAGTAGCAAGGAGAAGAGGTGGATAAGATGGGCAGCAGAGTTGAGGATGGATTGAAGGGGAGCAGAGTGCTTAGATGGGAGGCCGCAGAGAAGTATGTTGCAGTAGTAAGGCAGTGGGCATTTGGGCCAGATTTTTGTAGAGTCGAAGTTGAGGAATGAGCGGATGCGAGAGATTTTTTCAGGTGGAGGGTGGGAGGCAGAAGTTAAGGGCTTGGATGTGTGGTTTGAAGGACAGAGAGGAGTAGAAGATTATCCCAAAGCACATTATAATCAGGCACATTACAGAGCGCAAACAACACCTTGTAATGCGCCTGATTTCTGGGGGCGTGCGGGAGGTGGGACGCACCTAGATATATAGCTTTGCTACTGCAGTTCTAGGTGCATTACTGCTGGAACAACCACTTTCAAAGTGGTTTAGCTGAGCCAGAAATGTCGTCTTAGCGCTAGAATGCACCTGATTTCTGACCCGATATAGAGCGGGTTCACAAATCAGGCACATTCTAGGCTATTATTATGCGCATGAAATTTGACGTTTAAACACCAAATTTCATACATGTGGCCCTATGTGTCTAAATACATATAACGTGACATAAGAAAATGTATAATAGGAACAATTACAGTCCGATATAAGGGATCCATGTTCTAGCTTTTATATAGTAGCCTCTGTTATAATATAGGTGAGTTTGTATGGGAAGTTACCCTAAGTGGATATTTGATGACACTTTAAGGGATCTAAAGTCAATGCCTAGTCTTTGTAAATGGTTCTCTAACTTGCTACTGAACAGGAAATCTGCAAATTAGAATTACAGCACACAACAATCAACATGTTTTTATAATATGTAATACCTAACATAATACACTACAATATTTGTTATTTAGGTTCTTAGGTTCCATGTTGTTTACTCTTCTAAAGTTTTTCCCTATGATAAATTTTTGTGAGTAATTGTATTATGACTTACATTACTATGAATTTAAATATTATCCAATATGTATAAATCAGTTATCCAATAAGCCTTTGAAGGATAGTAATGTTATATATAATTTAATTTAGTACTGTGACAATAACATGGAATGTGTTTACATTCTCAATAATTTCTCAATTATTACTGTCAATAAATAATGTCAACAATTTCCATCCATCCATTAACTAAATATATTGCATGAGCCGGCCACAAAGGAATGTTTTACAATATTGTTTTCAGGAGAGGAAGGTATGCAGGTCCTCAAGCACCAGACTAAGGGTAAATTGTCATTGCTGCAATCATGATGCCTGTACCACCTACATTGTGGTACATGGTTTGTAGTCTTCAAGGTCTCCCTATTATATCTGCTGATTTCCTAAGTGTGCAGTGTTTGTCCTCACACCTTAGTTTCTGCAGACAATGGTAGAGCACATTAGTGGCCACATGTATGAAAACTGTCTAGGTCTAAAACTCTTTGTTGCCCATAGGAACCAATAAGAGCTTCTCTTTAATTTTTCCAGAGCACTAAATGAAATGAAAGGGTGCTCTGATTGGTTGCTACAGGCCACAAAGAGAGTTTTAGACCTACCCAATTTTCATACATGTGGCCATAAGTCTTATCAGGGTTGTAATATGTGTAGCATATGTGCAGAGTATACACAGATTATATGTATTATGTGTACGGGTGCGTGCATGGTTTAGTTGGGGATGTTTCTGAATTGTTTTAAAATGTGAAGATTGTGTGCACAGGTATGCTGAGTGTATGCCTGGAGCATGTACAACTGTGAAGAATGAGTGTAAAATTTGTGACTTGAGTGTGAGCAAAGTGTGTAACTAGAGTGTGTAGTATCGAAGAGTGTGTAGTATGTAACTTGAGTGTATGGAGAGTTTGTGACTGGGGTGTGTGGGTTCACTGAGAATATTACAATTTGTGACTGAATTGTATTCAAGAGAAAAAAGTGTTTCTTTGAACTGTTTGCAGCTATGTGGAGTACATGTAAGAGTGCAAAGTGTGTGTATGAAATGGATGCAGGGGTTTGGAGTATATGTAATGGTGCAAAATATGTATAAACTGTGTGCAGGTGTGTGGTGAGTATACACACAAATGAAAAATGTGTGTATGAATTGAATGCAAGGGTGTGAAGTGTATGCAAAAGTGCTAAATGTGTACATGAACTGTATGCTGATGTGTGTATGTATGAAGAATATGCAGTCTGTGTATGTATTGTATAGAGTTTTCCAATCAGGTCAATTCAGATATTAAATTTGAGCTATATAAGCCATATTTTCCCTAGGAGAAAAAAATGAGAAACTAGGCTAAAAAAAAATCTATTTTATATGATAACCTGTAAGATAAAATGTTTTTCTACACAATATTGGGCCACATGTATGAACCTGTTTATGTCTAAAATTCAATTTTTTGCCCATAGGTTGCTATGGGCAAAAGAGTGAGTTTTAGACCTAAACAGTATCATACATGTGGCCCATATGTCTGCTCAATTTTTCACATTTCATGCATACATATTTATAAATAATTATTTTCTTGATTTTTTTTTTTTTTAGATGGGTAAAGTGTCTAACTCTTTCGTGGCCCCTTTTCCTGTTTTCTTCAACTTTAACATCTTTTGAACATTTTATTATGATTTTCAGATATAGGACATTTCAATTAACCTACTAATCTAAAGAAAGAACCATTTCACCTTCTCTTCATTGCAAATAAATGGCATTTTTTCACATAAGTTTTTCATGATTTATTTTATGTTTGCATACAATGTAACAGCTTGTTACATTTTTGTATAACAGTATTTTTTATCTAAATTCATTTTTTCACTTTTTCCAATTTTTATTTTATTTTTTTTAAAGCCACCTATATTTAAATTATCTTTTTTCCTTTATTCTTCTTACTGTAACCCTCAGGAGCCAACACAAAGAAACAAGCTGATGATATAGCCAATAATGAACGTGGTGAAGATGAAGGTATTTTTTTTTTTATTCAAGCTCAGTAAGATGCATGAATATTTTTCTTTTTATCTTTTTTTTCCATAAGCAATTTTTTTCTTGTGGCATACTTTCTTCACATTTTTAGCTTCTTTATAAAGATTGAATTTCATTTTGATTTCTTTCAGGATGTGGTTGCTACTCTTTTTTTTAAGAATTTACAGCATTCACAAAATTACTTTGGGTCACACAAATATGATTAATTGTTTTATTGACAATTCTTTGATACATATGCAGTATTTAGCTTTCCACAAATTTTGAGTACTGTAAGTTGAATAAGTACAGTAAAGATTATGATTCCAAGCTACAAAAAAGTAACATTATTTATTTTGCAATATGTCTTTTATTTGTAAGTATGTGTACTGAATACACACTGATGTTTTGTTGGCTGATCAAAATTGTTTATGGCTACATTAACGTGTCTTTAAATGTATTCCATTTCTACATCAACTAGTGAAAAGATAACATATCAAAGTATAATAGCTATATATCAAGCATTTTTTGCTTAACAATAATAATGCATCCTCATATTTAATGCAATATCAAAATAAGCACATAATACATAATTCATATCTAAAGTTTAAACAGGAGTAAAACGTATGCAATGGAATGATATGAAGACTTGTTATCTCCTATAACTAAATAAGTATATAGAAATATTTAATATATAGGAAATATATATTTTAAAAAAAATAATACATTATATAAGTGACAAAGGCAACTCTGTTACTGATTTTTTTAAAAATGAATCCCATATACTTCATTTGGGATCTATCAAGTATTCTTAAGACTTCACCTTTTTCAGTGAAAATAATAGTACGGGATATTATGCTGTTTTTACTTTTATAACTGTAGGAGCCCCAACAGAAAAGATAAACTAATGATATGAACTGTACCTAGCACGTACCTTATTAATTAAAAATAAGACACAACTAAAACACTTTTTGTGGGTATATGCCTAGTCATTTTATACCACATTCAGCCAGATTGTTGACTGTACAGGAGATACTTAGAAAAAAAAAAACATCTAGATGTATTCTGTACTGTTCTCATAGACCTCTATGTGTCAAGCCTATTATAATAGGGTGTCCTTTTGATATTTCTTTGTCAATTTTATGTCTAAACACCTTTCTTGTATGGGCTTCAAGACTTTTCAAAACAACAGAAAACATTTATGAACATATGGGTATGTGTTTGACATTTTTGAACATATGGGTATATTTTTGCATACATTTGTACCTTATATGTTTACATGAGTCTGAATAAAGAAAAACAAACATCTTTACCCCCCCACCCTTATTAAAATGATTAAACAATTAAGCAAACTGCAATAGTATCAAACAACCAAACTTTTAATTAATGTATATATCTGTTAAAGTACAGACATATAATATGAACATAGTCCCCTAGCAATTTTTACATACTGTTGTTACTGGAGCTAAGCTGCTAGACAAACTATAATCTGAAAGTAAATTGTTCATAAAAACATTAATGAAACTGTCAAAGATTAAGGAAGGGTTTACAGCATACCATCTGTAAGAAAAAAAGGCTTCAATGAACTCTAGGGAGAGGCTGTTTACTGGAATCAGTGCTGATGCTGCTGTAATCAAAATTGTTTTGCTTGCTAGCGAGTTTCCTTTTCCCGGAAACCCAAGACAGATTGAAACCCCCTTGTTTTGGGAAAATCTACAAAAATTGTTTCAGTTTAAATTTTTAATTTAAATTTCCCCAACCCCCACATACAAAAAAATGATTGGGGAATAAGAGAATAAAGCTAATAAAAAAGAAATTCAAGGTTTTTAAATTTTCCATTTACACCCTAAAAAAGGGGAAATTTGAAACGACTGGTTTTGGAATGGGGATAAAAAAAAATTAAAATTGTTCCCCCCAAAACCCCCCAACCCCCCCAATTCCCCCAGTTTTAAAGGGAAAACAAAATTTTAAAAGTTTTGAAAATTTATTTTAAAAATTTTTTGCCACTTTCCCCCCTTTGGGTTTTAATTTTTTTTACAAGTGCCCAAGGGGTAAATCATGCAATTATGTTCTTTAGGTTTTCGGGGCTTTCCCTTTTGTACAAATTTTTTTTGCAGCTTTTTTTTTTGGCTTGAAAAAAAATTAGGGTTTTTTTTAAATTTGTTTTTAAACAAACCCAACACCCTTTCCCCTAGTTTCTATTCACTGACATGCTATTCAAATTTTTGACTTTTCTTTTTATTTTCGCTTTATCAAAAACCCTTTTAAAACAGTTAGGGCGCATTACTAATGTCCCCTCAGTTTCGTAATGTATCTAACACATAGGCGGGGAAACGCAAACTTTAAAAACCTCCTTTTAAAAATCACACAAAAAACAAAAAAATTCATAAAATTGGATCCCCAATTTATAAAACTAAAAACAAAACCCGAAAATTCCCATTTTTGAAGTTGCCATCCTTAAAAATTTTTCCCCTCCCCCATTTGCAGGGTTTGTCCAGAAAAAACGCCTGTCAGCGAAATGTTTTGACGGGGTGCATGTTAGGGTTTGGTAAAGAAAAAAAAAAGGTTTTTTGTTTTATAAAACATATGGGGTAAAATGTAAAAACCCGGTTTTTTTTTTCTAAAACTTCTTTTTTTTCCCCCCAATTTTTTTCCCTTAGGGGGAAAAAAGTGGGGGTTTTTTTTGGCCCAAAAAACCATTTCATAAAAAGGGGCCCCCTTAATTTTAATGAAAGGGTTTTTAAAAATTTTTTAAAGAGGTTTTCCTCACTGCAAAGTTTAAAATTTTTCAACATAAGGGGGGGTTAAAGAAAGAGTTTTTCTAAATACTTTTGGTAAAAATAGATTTTTTTTTTGGGCATGAAAATAAAAAAAAATTTTAAGTAATCTGGGGCCCCACAGATTTCCCATTGTTACCTGTTTTTACCAGACCAAAACTATTTTTACCGGGTTTGGGTTAGGAGGGGGAAAGTTTTTAGAGAAAGGGTTTCCAACCCCCCCCAAGGGACGGAAACAGAATTTCATTTTCACTCCAAATAAAAAAAAAGGGGGGCTAATTAAGTGAAACAAAAATTTTAAGAAAAAGCCATTTTTTTTTCAGCCCCTAAAAGCACTTTGCCCCTTTGGTAGCTTGTGTGTACTGAAGAGAGAAAACATCCACAGCCTGAGGAGACAGAGTAAAGGTAAAAATAAATTGGGTGACCAGAAAAAAAAAACCTAGGGGAAAAAAACCCCTTTTAAGAAAAAAGCTCCCCAAACTTTTGCTGAAAATGTTTACACTTTTGAAAAAAAACCAATAAAAAACTAAAAAATTTAAATTTTTTTGATTTTTTTTCCCCAAATTTTAATTTTTCGTTAATGAAAGCCCCCCGGAACTTTTATAAAAGAAGAAAAACCCGGAGGGGAAAATTTTATACTTTTTTTTGGGGGGGAAATGAAAAAAATTTCCTTGTTTTTTATTACATGTCGAAAAACAAAAAAACAAATAAACAAAAAAAAACCAAACCCTAAAAAAGCCCCAAAACAACTCTTTCCCCCCAAAACAAAAGACGGGAAAACCCAAAACCTAAAAAATTTAAAATACCCCTGATTAAAATTCCCAAAGTTGTTTAAAAAACCTTAAAATTGACATTTTTCCCCCAATTCAATTAGGGGGTTTTTAATTTTCTAAAATATTGGGGGGGGCAACAGAAAAAAGGGGTTTCTTTGATCCCACCGGGCAGTTCCCGGAACGTTTTAAAAGGAAAGGAAAATTTTAAAATTTTTCCCCCCTTTGGTTCCAGTGCCGTTTAATTTGGGGCCCCTTTTTTCTTCCCCCTTTTACTGACAGGCAAGGGGAAAACTAAATTTTTTATCCCTGCTGCCCCGGGTTTTTTAAAATTAAAACGTTTCCTTTCCCCAAAAATTTATGCACCTGGGACCCTTTTAAATTTCTTGTATAATTTAAAGATCCGAGCTCTAGAATTTTTATAATACATCTGCATAGATTTGATCTAAAATTATAAGATTTTAACAGTTAAAAAGAAATTTAAAATCAAAACAAAGGGTATATTATTTGACTTAGCCATTTATTTATTGTGGAAAATGTTCCGTTATCACATATCTGTGAGTGGCAAAGGTATGTGAACCTTTCCTGCCAATATCTGGTATGTCCTTTTTGTGTGGCCATAATTGCATCTAAAGGTTTCCAGTAATAATTGATTACTCTTGAACATTGGGAAAGAAAAAATTTTTAAACCCAATTGTCCGGCAAAAAAAACTTCAACTCTTTTTTTTTCAAGCCAACTGCTGGCTTCAGGTTCTTACACGTTTTCATTAGATTAAGGTTTCTTATTGTCTAGATATTAAGCTATGTCTTCTAAAAAAGACCTATAAAAAAAGGTTTTTATTTAAACTCATTTCAATTGTGGTAAAAATACAAATAAATTAAGAAATTTTCCAAAAATTTCGTATTTTAAATGACTAAGGGGCTATGTTTAAAATTTCGAAAGAAAACAATTTTGTTTTAAAATGTTTTATATTTTTTTTTAAAAAAAATGAAATTTGTTTTTTTTTAAAAAGAATTGGGTTTATCAAACTGTGCTTAGTAACCACTATTTTGGATTTCTCTATTTTGTCAGATTTTACATGAATTAGGACTATATTCAAAATATATTGAGTATTGGAAAACACTTTTCAAAAAATATTACATTTAAACTTTTTTGAAAGCTTTTAATTTTTTTGTTTTGTTTTAATAAAGAAAAAAATTTTTTTCAAACTATGTAAATCTGGTACTTTGCCACATTTAATTAGAATTTTTTAAAAAACATTTCTAATTTTTATAAAAAAATTTTTTTATATAATAATTTCCCCATAAATAAAAATTGCAGTTGCTGCAATTTTTCAAATTTTGTTTTTTAAGGTGTTTATGTGAAGTAAAAATTTTCTTAGCTAATTTTGATAACACAATTTCAAAATAAGTTTATTTGAATATTTTGATTTTTACAGAAGCATGAAAATACAGAGTGCTTTGTTAACATTTAAATTTTCACTATTTAAAAAAACGGAAAAATTTTTTGGGGGTCAAAAAAAATTCTTAAGTATAATTAAAAAATTAAAAACAGTATACAATTTTTAAAGGCGCATAGTTATTATAGAAATGTTCCCAATTA